>CM076575.1:557756185-557989054 GCA_034641835.2 Pinus albicaulis | reverse complement strand
CTTTTGGTATAACAAAATATTATAGGTGGCTAACAAGCGGAATTTTTAGTTTTCCAACAAAATAAAGTTGAGACAATTAAGACCCCGAGTCTGCTATAGTCTTTATCCATTCCAAATGTTTTAATGGATTTTATCATAGGTTTACCTAAGTCCGAAGGAAAGAGTGTCATCATGGTGGTAGTTGATAGACTTACCAAGTATGCACACTTTTGTGCATTATCTCATCCATTTAATGTTAGTACAGTTGTTGATGTATTTATGGAAACAATTCTAGAGCTACATGGAAACCCAAATATTATTGTAATCAATAGAGATCCCATTTTCACCGGAAATGTTTTGACGGAATTATTTTCTTGTTTGGGTACTCAACTAGCTCATAGCTCATCTTATCATCCTCATTCCAATGGGCAAACTGAGATAGTGAACAAATTTTTGGAAATATTTCTTCTTTGCTTTGTATTTGATAAACAAACACAATGGGTTAATTGGTTACCTCTGGTTGAATGGTGGTATAACACTTCCTTCCACACTGCAACAAAAATGACCCCATTTATGGCACTTTATGGATATCATATGTTGTCCATCACATCATCTTTAGGATAAAATTCTAAGGTTCAAGCAGTCAAAAATCACATTGATCATCAACAACAAGTTCTCCAACTCTTAAAGGATAACCTAAATTTTGACACAGAATTGAATGAAACAACAGGCAGATCAACATCGCAGTAAGAGAAGTTTTGATGTAGGAGACTCGGTATTTTTATGGCTACAACCATACAAAAAAATGTCCCTCAAGCAAGCTAAGAAGGATAATAGACTATCTCCAAAGTACTATGGTCCTTACAAGGTGTTGCAAAATATTTGTACTATGGCATACAAATTGGAGCTTCATGTATCTTCCCGAGTGCACCCATTTTTCCATGTGTTACATAACATTTTGTCATCGTCCCTGCAATCCCTATCCTGAATATTAGAGGACCATTTCAGTGACTTCTATGTATTGTAATACCTTGAAAAAAGTGTAATTGCATCCCTTGCCATGGGAAGAACATTTCCTCTGTTGAATATTCCTGGAGTAGGCTCTCAAAAACATATGATTTTGGGTCGACGTTGGTAGGTAGTTATGGCCTCGTGCCCATAGAGAAATTAACACTGGGCCTCATGCCCATTGGCACTCTGTCTCAGTGGACTACCCACGTTGAGCTGTTTTTGGAATTTTTTTTAAAATAGAAGTGAAGTTTCCATTCCCAATCAATTCGTGAGCGGAGTCATCATGGTTTTTTCGACTGAGTAACGTCGAAGTCCTTCCTTTGGCTTCTTATTTCCTACATTTGAGCAACTCTCCAAAGGATAAGGCCTCCCTTCCACCTTATGAGGGATCCCAAACCTCCTCCTCCTCTCCTATAAATACACCCTTCTCACATAGTTGCAATTAGCTGAACAGTTCTTACTATAGCTGGTGTGAGAGTGTTACACAGTAATTTGTCACCGTCCCTACAATTCCCATCCCGCACATTGGAGGGCTCATTCCGTGACCTGTGAGCAGTGACATGGCTTGAAATCACTTTCATGACATCCCTCTGAACAAGAGCTTTCATTGCCCTAAAGACATCTCCTTGTGAAAAACCATAAAAATGGCCCTTTTTGCATTGGCGCGGGCAGACAGTTCAGTACCCGTGCCAATGGGGAAAATCCTTCAAAGAGGTCGCGCCAATTGGCGCTCTGTCCCAGAGTCGCACTCACGCCAGCCAATTTAAGGAGTTTTTTTTTTAAATAAATGGCGGAAGTTTTGTCCTAACCAATTCATGAACTGGTATCTATCTTGAGTTGGGAGGTTTGGCTCCGGATTTCCATGTAGAGGAAGTGGTTTGCCACCTCTCATGGAAGCTTCCTTGAGGATAGGGCCAATCCCATGATTATAGGGATCGCAACTCCCCTTCCTCCATCTATAAAAGCTTTCCCATCTCCATTGCAAGCTAGTCTTGAAGTTCCCAAATTCCCAAGAGCCTTATGCTGCAAGAGCCTCCATAATTCCCTTAAGGCCAAATCCAAGCAAGGAGACTATTGTCAAGATCCGAAGAGAGAGGTTTGTCCCATCCTTGACAGGCTTTTCGAGACGTGTTCTACTGGCAACCCTCCGAAGGAGAATTTAGCATCAGAACTATGGTTGTATTATTCCTTTGATTGATTTATAATAAGCGACTATTGGTTATGGTTCCACTCTTGTTATTGTTTATGATGATGAGTTATGTCCTTTCTGACTGACATATAGTTGCATCTACTGGACTTTATGCTTGCGTTTGTTTTGTTTCTCGCGTGTGCAGGTGTCCTATCACGGATATCGGGGGGATCATGATCTTCCAGAGCTAAGGAATGGGAGCGCTACCTCTTCTACAAGCAACAACGTTGGATTTCAGGTAGGCCTTCATCGCTAGTTGGTTTATTTGCAATTAGGAACCTGCACTATAGCGTGAACGATTGTTGCTAGACCCAGTTTGGGCTAGTAGGGATCACCTCTGTCTACAGAGGGGATTTACCTCCACAACAAATTGGTGACTCCGCTGGGGAGTTAGCTTGTTGTTTTCTTTATAAACTACAGACGAAGCGTGAAGTTAGCCAGATAGCCTTCGAAACTCTCTTGCTCTGCATTAGTGAAGTAGATGAATGCTGCTTCAGTCAATCTCCGGTTTAGTTTATGAACTGAACACTTGGAGTATTGTCTTGTATTTTTGGTCCATCCTTGACTTTTCTTGCTTGATCATATCTTTTGGCTGGCTCTTTTCTGAGTGTTTGGCTTTTGGTTCAGCCCCAGAGGATCAGATCTGACCTCTGCGTTTCCGAATTTTCACATTTTCATGGTTGGCTTGATTGGCGCGGTTTCCACCCTGACAGTCGCGCCAGTTGGCGCGGGTTGCCAGTTCATCCCTCGTGCCATCCCCTGTCTGCCGCGGATTATAGCCAGACAATCACGACATCTCCTGTAGGTGCTAGGGTTTTCCCTTGTTCGGAAGTTTCTTTTGGTCAGTACTTTGCTTCTCGATTTGTTTTAGATTCTGCTTGAAGTGGTGAGTCTGGTCTTGGTTGGGATAAATTCTTTGTTTTTTCATTTTCAGCCATTGGCGCTTGTTGTCAGTTAGCAACCTGTGAAAATTTGCCATTGGCACTAGTTGTCAGTGAGCAAGTCGCACCAGTTGGCGCTAGTTGTCAATGATAAAGTTGTGCCAATTTCAGGGTGTGTGAAAATTGAGATTTTTTCCCTGAATCCTTCACCAGTGTGTCTCCCTTCTGGCCTTTCCTCTGTATGAGCATAGATTACATTGCTCATTTTTTGGAATGTCTTCTTTCCATGATTGTTTGATGTAAAAGGGAATGAATTCCTTGTTTTGATCTCTTGCTTTGGAAGTCCTCTTTGTGTTTGACCTCATATGTCTTGTCGCCTTTTGAGGGATTTCATTACAAAGTGTTTGAAACAACGATTGAATTCTTAGTGTTTGTTTACATCTCTTTCACATTCATCCTTCCATTAAAAAGATTCACGTTTATTCAATTTTCATCTCAAAGTGTCCTTTTTGTTAAAATGCATTAGATCACATTACATTGAAAAGTATTTTTTGAGATCCATCATTGAACTTAGATTACATTGTTTAATGATTGAAAACTAGAAATCGATTTGATTTCATTCTCTTTTATTAAAAGCATGCATTAAGTAGATTCTCATTTCATCGAAAAATGCATTGAGTGCATCCTTATCATTTGAAAAGAAAAGGAAATTGTGCATAGATTACAATTGCATAGTTTTCGAAAAAAATTAAAGAGGATTTTGCATAGATTACATTGCATTGTTCGCATCATTGAATGTTTGAAATTACTTTTGGATAGTGAAAGTCATCTAGTTTGGAAAATATTTCATTTGCAGTGTTGTTTTATGTCACATCATTGTTTGAAGCTCTTCCCTTAACTAGATAGCATTCATTGAATTGAAAGATTTCTTTTCTCATATAGCTGCATATAGGAGATTGTCAAATGACATACGGTAGGGCCTTGAAAACGAAACATAATTGAAGATCAACCGTAAAATTTATTGAATTACCTAAGCAAGCATTGAAACATTAACGAAATATTTAGAGGTCTAGGTTAGAGACGTGTTCCGGCGTCGTTAAACCTAGTAGTTGTCGTTCGCCTCTTGGCTTTAGACAGCACTAGTACGGACTTGTGCTCCCCGTACCGTCGCATATATAAAGGGAGACCCCACTAGGTTTCTATCCTTTATCCATAGGAAGTCGAGTCTGCCACCCTATACCCGTGATACATTGGACATAGCATTCAGGGAGATTTCTTGCACGTACGTTAAGTCCTTGGTTGATTTCTTTTTCATTTTGAAACCAAGGTGTATATTGCAGTTCACGGTTATTTGGTTCACCCTTTGCCTAGCATTCCTGAGTAGTCATTTTGATCTTTTCTGACTCTTTAAATTTGAAAAGGTCATCAAGCGCTTGTCCTTTCACGCTTGTTTCCAATCTAAAAGTGATAGAGTCACATTTTTCCTCTTTCTCGACTCTTAAAAGATGAAATGGTAGAGTTTTGTTTCAATGTTTTAAAAATTAACTTCCCACGAAATATTCTAGTTAAAGTTAGTTTCCTTAGGGTGTTGTTCTGAAGATCGTTTCTGATGGCAACTTTTCCGGAGTTCACCAACCAAGGAATCCCCTCTGATGGTAATCCTGGTCCTTTTCCTCCTTTTGGAAATGTTGGCGCTCCTTATATGGCAACGTTGTCCCTTCCTGGGTTAATTGTTGGGTTGCCTGTTTGGTTGTTTTCAACCTCTGTGGTCTCGAATGTTTCAGCTACTGTTCAACCGTCTCCTCCGCCTGAACAACATCATGTTGATTCCAAGGTGGACCTCTCCCCTTCTTCGCTTGTTTCTGCATCCTCCTCTTCTACTTCGCCTAGTGAAGGTCTGGATTCGAGTAACCAGGTGGCCAAGAAGAAGAAGAAGAATACAAAGAAGAAGAAGTCAGATAAAGGAGAGGCTAGTTCTGCGGCTATTGCACCTAAGAAGCCTTCCGTCGATAAACCTCCCAACCCTCCGCGGAAATTCAAGTTCCCTTACATGTTGTGCACGGGAGACCATCTTCTTCGTCACTGCCCTGGCATTCCCAAGGTGCTCGAAGTATGGTCCAACGGTCGCCCGCCGTTGTCCTTGGCTTCTAGGAGTCAGGTTGGGGGCACGTCTTCGGCTGTTGCTGGTAAGGCTCCTAATAAGCAGGGTAAGATTACCAATCCCTGTAAGTTGTGTGAAGGGCACCATGCCATTCACCGTTTTCCTTATATGGATGAAGCCAAGCGAGTGTTGGACAACCCGACTGTTTCTACACCATGCCTCCCAGCTAGCTACAAATAGCTTTCTTTGAGTCTTCCACCTACTGATGCCACGATTGGTCAAGGTTCATCCTTGGTCAATCCCGCTCCCTCAGAAATTCAAATTCAGGAATCCATTCCCAACCAACCATTGGTTGTGGGATCGGTCGAGCTGGTCCCGTCTGCGGTGCACCAGGTCTTTTCCATGGAGAGTGGACCTCACATCCCTCAGGTTCTTCTTGTTTCTTCAGATTCTTCGGACTTGGAGAAGGATTCTCCTGTTCCTGTACCTCAAGAAGCTGCTCCTCTGCCTCCCATGATGGAGGTCCCAGAGGATACCCCTCCTTCCTTTGATATGGAGGTCGTGGAGGATGCTCCTTCTTCTTCTATAACACCGGGGGAAGACCATCTCAGTTCGATGGTAGCCCCTCCAAGTAGTTTGGTCGCTTCCTTTGATTGGAGTCGATTTGCAGGATACCGCCTTCCGTCTTATGTGCCTTTCGAGATAATGGTACAGGCCTTTGGTCTGGTTGTACCCAGCACCATTGTAGATGAAGGCGCGTCTGTTAGTATTTTATCCTCAACTACTTGGAAAGCATTCGGTTCGCCGCCGCTTGCACCTGTTACGCAGAATCTGTTGGCATTTAATAGAAGAACGAGTCAACCATTAGGGATCCTTCCAAGGTTACCTGTTACTTTGGGAGGTCAGACCATCCATATAGACGTGATGGTTGTTCCAGGCCCCTTGGATTTCAATCTGCTTTTGGGGCGCGATTACACCTATGCCATGGGAACACTTGTCTCCTCCCTTTTTCGTGTGGTATGTTTTCCACATGAAGGATGGATCGTAACCATTGATCAGCTTTCGTTCGTTGGTCCTGATGTGGCAGCTAGCCCGCCATCATCCCTTCCTGGTTTTTATCCACCCATTGTATTTGCCCCACCGCAGGTCAACTATGTGGCTACCTACCCCATGCCTGTACCTAGTGATAGTGCCGTTGTGCATCAGGTGCTGGGGGCATTGGGTCCTGACTTCCAGGATTTTTTCCTTCCATCAGGAGTGGAACTCTTGGAAGTGATGACTTCTTGTTCATTATGATGAGGTCGGTCGGAGCACAGTTCGTTTCCTTGTGTCAAGCTCCTTAAAAAATGAAACAAGCTTGTCGGAGCACAATTTGTTTTCTTGTGTCAAGCTCCTTAAAAAATGAAACAAGCTCTTCGGAGCAGAGTTCCTTGTCTTGTGTCAAGCTCCTTAAAAAATGAAACAAGGGTGTCTGACGATAGTTCTTTTAATGTGTCAACCTTGTTAAAAAAATGAAACACGTTCATGTTCAATTCGAGTCTTTGATAAGTTCTCGTAAAATCCCAGTCGAGTCTTTCTCTTGATCTCGTAACTTGAACCTTCACTCCATCTACCTTTCATATGGACTAAAGCTTGGGGGGCATGTACCTCAAATTAAGTCACCATGCTGGGGGCATGCTTACTTTTTCAAGCATAGTTTGTTTCTGTTTCAAGCTTGTGTAAAAATGAAACCAACTTCAAGCAGAGTTTCCTGATTTCAAGCTTGTGTAAAAATGAAACCTTTCTCATTTTACCTCTTGTGATTGCCATTTTATCAGCCTGTTTTTCCAGATGAGCCTTGGTTTTCTCACTCCATCGTCACTATCTGCTTGGCCGATCATATGCCTTCACTTGTTTTTTTTACCCATTCCTGAGGAACCGCTGCGATGAGTGGTCTTGTTATCCATCCTCTTAACCTTTATTTGTTCAGAGCAGTTCCACCATTACCTTAACCAGTTGCTACCCTTTATACTGCTCGTTCCTCTAGGAGGAGTCATCTTGCAGCTCTTTTTTGACTCTCTAAACATGAAAAGATTGATGATTCCCTTTTTGTTTTGATCTCGTTAAAGTGGCCACGAAACGAAATCTACCCAGTATACATTTACCCCTTTTTCGGCCTCGGATAGATTATTTACGAAAAAGGAATACCCTAGCCTATTGTGACTAGGAGGTTTTCTTAGACATAGTTTTCTACCTTTTCGGATCTGAGGAACTATTTACGAAAAGGGACCGTTGGAGTTTACTTTTCCACTGTCTTTTCAAACTCTCTAAACATGAAAAGACGCCGAGTTATTCCTTTGTCAGACTCATTAAACCCTGATGACATAGGATTCAGTCATAATGAAGCTACTCGAATTTCTCCTTCCTAGGGCTCGTTAAACATACTAGGATGGACTTATATCACAAGCATATGCTATCCCCTTCAAGCTTGTTATCAAAAATAATTGGGGTACTCACCAGAAATGGCGGGGAAAAAATGGAACCAGCATCATTTTCGTGTCGGCAGTATGTCGCTCTTGAACATGGCACTTGTCTGCATTCGTGTCGGGTTGGGGACATCTCATCTCGTCTTTCGCTTGCCTCCATGGGTTTGGGTGATCCCTTTTGACCTCTCATTCACTCTTTTCCTCGTCATCATGACCTTTGATCTATTGATGTCAAATACTGTCAAACTCATTGTCGTGTCATTTATATGTTCAAGAGAAGTTGACCTCTGCAAGTATCAACCTCCCTCTGATTCTCATCTTATCCTAATTTACAAAACATTATGTTCCTCTGTCTCATGTCAATGATGTGGGAAACATTATGGCCCACCTTCGATCAAGGTCACTTCCTGTCGACTTCAGCTCATTATCCGAGAAGCTGATCTAGAGACTCCCTTCTGGTGCCTTGGAGCCTGCATGCCTCAATGGCAGGTTCTTCGCATTTGACGCGAGGTTTTCATCATTGGCCTTCGATCGAGTGATTCTATGGGTGTTCGACGCCAGCTCATTGATTCACATGCCGTATATTGTACCTATAGTACCTTGAGGGCCATCGTCATTATTGGTGGTACCTCTCGCGTCTGTTAACAACTTTCATCATTGGCTGGTAATCAAACAATGTTCTTGCATGTTCGACTTCAGCCCATTTATTCACATGCTTGGACTTGTACTGTTTTCGGGTCGAGATGGAGCGCAAGACCCTGGATTTTGTCTGTTGGAATCCAGGCTGCGATTTTGTGGATTATTATGATTAGTTACATGACTCACTGATTGGATGGCTGCGACCATACTTGAGTCTATTTATCGATCCTCACTGGATGGCTGCGTCCATGCCTTAGATCTGGATTATTACATACTTTGTTATGGATGGTTGCACCCATACCACATATATATCATGAATTTGAGACATCAGTTGTATTTCTCTACACAGGTTTTCCGACAACGGTGTTTTCAGTTAGACACATTCTCGTAAAGCATTTCACCCCTCTCTCTCTCTCGGGCCTCATGCTTTAGGGGGCATCTGTTACACAGTAATTTTTCACCGTCCCTGCAATTCCCATCCCACACATTGGAGGGCTCATTCCATGACCTGTGAGCAGTGACATGGCTTGAAATCACTTTCATGACATCCCTCTGAACAAGAGCTTTCATTGCCCTAAAGACATCTCCTTGTAAAAAACCCTAAAAATGGCCCTTTTTGCATTGGCGTGGGCAGACAGTTCAGTACCCGTGCCAATGGGGAAAATCCTTCAAAGAGGTCATGCCAATTGGTGCTCTGTCCCAGAGTCGCACTCGCGCCAGCCAATTTAAGGAGTGTTTTTTAAAAATAAATGGCGGAAGTTTCGTCCTAACCAATTCATGAACTGGTATCTATCTTGAGTTGGGAGGTTTGGCTCCGGATTTCCATGTAGAGGAAGTGGTTTGCCACATCTCATGGAATTTTCCTTGAGGATAGGGCCAATACGATGATTATAGGGATCCCAACTCCCCTTCCTCCATCTATAAAAGCTTTCCCATCTCCATTGCAAGCTAGTCTTGAAGTTTCCAAATTCCCAAGAGCCTTATGCTGCAAGAGCCTCCATAATTCCCTTCAGGCCAAATCCAAGCAAGGAGACTATTGTCAAGATTCGAAGAGAGAGGTTTGTCCCATCCTTGACAGGATTTTTGAGATGTGTTTTGCTGGAAACCCTCCAAAGGAGAATTCAGCATCAGAACTATGGTTGTATTCTTCCTTTGATTGATTTATAATAAGCGACTATTGGTTATGGTTTCACTCTTGTTATTTTTTATGATGATGAGTTATGCCCTTTCTGACTGAAATATAGTTGCATCTACTGGACTTTACACTTGCATTTGTTTTGTTTCTCGCGTGTGCAGGTGTCCTATCACGGAGATCATGGGGATCATGATCTGCCAGAGCTAAGGAACGGGAGCACTACCTCTTCTACAAGAAACAGCGTTGGATTCCAGGTAGGCCTTCATCGCTAGTTGGTTTATTTGCAATTAGGACCCTGCACTATACCGTGAACGATTGTTGCTAGACCCGGTTTGGGCTAGTAGGGATCGCCTCTGTCCGCAGAGAGGATTTACCTCCACAACAGAGAGTAAAGCAGACAACAATCCATTGTCGAGAGAGATTATAGACCCATTTCTTCACCAATTCTAATCCCTAATGAATGCTTGAGATGCGTTTGACTGAACATGTCGAAGGAGGCTGTAACGTCAAGGCTCTTTTAGTTGTAAAATTCTTCTCTCTACTTATTAATACATTTCTAGTTTTTTGGTTCCCGTTTTGCGTTTGATATGTTTAATCCTATGCAATACGTTTGATTCTCCTTGACCAATTAAATAGTTATGAATGCAAGTATGTTTTTTTATGTTATCATCGTTCTCTAATCCTTGTGCAGGTACATAGATATTACCAGTGAAGGACCACGACGTGTGAAGACGAAGATCGGGAGACCGCTGCCACAAGCTACGAAAAGAGCGTTGGAATAAAGGTAGGTCATATATCCCAACTAAGTTTCATTCATAAACTAGGAATCTGAAGGATTAGCATGTTCCCTTGTTGCTAGACCCACCCCAGGGCTAGAGGGATCACCTCTGTTCACAGAGGAGATTTACCTGCACAACAAATTGGTGACTCCACTAGGGATCAGTGTGTTTGTCGTCTCTCGTTGTTTGTATAGTGTTTTTCTTGTTGAGTTTACTTTGGTCGTTTCATCATTTTTCTGTTGTGTTTGACATGTATAACTATTTTTAGCCATCTTGTTCAGTCCGTGAGTGTCAGATATGACCTATGCTCAATGGTTTTTTATTTTTCCCATGGTTTTCTAGCTCGACGTTGCTTTTTCTTGAACAGTCACATCGATTGGCGCATGTTTCTTTTTTCCCACGTGCGCCAACCTCTGTTTAGCGTGGATTAAAGCTAAACAGATGCACTGAATCCTATAGGTTAAAATTTTAAACTTTTTCCTGATTTTTACCAGTTTCTCTTGCCTCTGGGTTGGATTTATATCTTTAAATTGGTCCATTGGGATTGTTTTCACTCTCTTGTCTCGTCCTTCTTAGCTGTTTGTCCCTCATCTTGTCAGTGGAGTTTTTCATCCTAGGGTTTCTAGGTGTCTCCTGCCACTTGTCTGGCTCTCTCCTCACTGAGCCTTCTGAGTTGAGTTTGAGTCAGTTTGGTCTCTATCATTTCAGTTTGTTAACTAATTTTTTTATCTTTTCTTTCTGTTCTACGTGTCATTGGTTTGCTAAATGATTGCTTTTGTTTTCGTTTAGCTCTCCATCTGTCACCTTGAGCATAGATTACATTGCTCATTGAATCAGTTCGAAAGCCCTCTTTTTCCTAAAGGAGTGCATCTTTGTTTTTGAGTCTGTTTGATGTTTGAATTGGATTGATCTATTTGTTGTAGATAATTTCATTCGAATTGCTCAAAACTAGTGTCTATTTTTCTTTTTAGTGTAACAATGCATTTTGCTTCTCATTCATCTAAAAATACAAAATTTTCATTCTTTCTCTTATCTTGAAAATGGAAAATGTTCTTTTGCATTAGTAGCTTTGAGTGAACAAGGAAAGAGTTTTTGTTTTCTTCTTTGGTTGTCTTAGATGCATTAGTGAAATTCTTCTCGTGATTCAATTGATTGCTTCTTTGTTATAGACTACTATCCTTCTCTTAGCTAGCATTCATTTAATGGAAATGATTTTCTTCTGCATGTAGTTTTGCATTAAGAATTCGAGATCACATTCTCTAAGGCCTTGAAATTGCAACATTAATTCAAGATCAGCTTTAAAATGAATTCAATCAACCTAAGGAAGAATTGAAACCTAACACACATATTTTAGAGGCCTAGGCTAGTGACGTGTTCCGGTGTCGTTAAACCTAGTAGTTTTCATTCACCATTTGGCATTAGACAGTGCTAGCATGGACTTGTGCTCCCTATACCGTCGAGTATATCTATCATCACAGTTAAAGAGACAGTCAGTAATACTAACACTCCAGATGTTGAAATTATTCCTGAGAATCCATGTAAGTATATTGTGTTAAAAGTTGAAGATATACCACCCTTGGACATTTTCTACAATACAAAGCATAAAGTTGTGGTTAAGAGGCAAAGAAATAAAAGAAAACTGGACCACAATCTATTATCATCTTCCCAGGCCGAATTGATGGATGTTGTTTGGAAAAACTCCAAGATTGATCCTTTAGAGGACTTAACAAAACTATCTCAGTATGCAGGAGCCTATACAACAACAATCATAGATAAAGCTTCCGAGGTAAATTTTTTAATAAAGGAAAAATACCAAAGAATAGTGCAGTTGGAGCAACAATTAGTTGAAGAAAGACAACAGAATGAAGAACTTATAGAACAGTTAAATTCTGAAAGATAAAAGCTTGACCAACAAGCTATACAAAAACAACAACAACTGAACCAAGAGGTAAATAAATTACATACATTGCTTCAAAGAGAAAAAGTGGCCAAGGAGGAACAAAATGAAATATTGCAAGAAAAATTGCAAAGATTTAAAAATTATCCTGAGGTAGATCAATTCAAGAAGGAATCCCTTGAATCAAATAAAATGTTATCATTACAGCTTGATATTTTATCTCAGAAGATAACAATGGTTCATCCTTTATGTGAAATAACCATGTCACTTGTAGAGAAAACAACAAACTCAAGACTTGAATTTGAAGATGCTGATGAGAAAATCTCATATTTTCTCACATGGTAAGAAACAGATCAAGGAATTGCAGCTAATTTACCTAAAATTTAAGAAGCACATAAAGAAATTATGTTTTCAGAATGGGAGACATAGTTAATTAAAACAGAGAGAGCCATTTCTAGGGCAAGAGTTTTAATAGACAATGTGGTAGATTTAATCAATGATAACCTACATACTACTAACTTAATCTCTGATGACATTCCAGGACAACTTCCGAAGGTCAAAGAGTTAGAAAAAAAATGGGAGCAAGAATTGAAAAGCAGGTACCAACAAATTGATGCAATACAAGAGCTAACATGGGATATATTCTGGTTATATCTAGTCAAACCACACATCCAACAATTGACTATGAAATGCCTCTCCCATGCTATTGCTAATATGCTTCCAGTATTTTCTGATGCCACCTACACCGGTAACCTACATTCTCGTTTGAGTCATCCAACAGAAGTGAAAGATATGTTATCGATATGCCAACTGCACACATCAGATACGTAGGAAGTATATAAGATCTATTCTGATGGGGACTGCCAATCTATTTCTGTAAAATCTCATCCCCAGCTTTCATGATTTGGTATTCACAACAACAGCTAAGCGATGTTTAGGATAGTTTGTTAGGATTTTTAGTGCTATTTAAACCCCTTTCATGTATTTAGAAAAGGGTCCTGAATTTGTAATATTTTTTGACTTGGAAGATAGACTACTGTACTTATAAATATATTATTTTTATGATGGATCGCATTCTGTGATTTTATGGAGAATAAATTTTTTAAGAGTCTGCACTTTTGCGTCTTGGAGATACTTCTAAGCGAAATACAGGATCGGAGTATCAAATGCATCAGAGAATCTTAAATGTATCTGGTATTTTTATCATTTCTGTTTCAGTTTTCTTATGCAATGAAATATTCCTATTAAAATTGCTATTGTTTATATATACATATTTTTCTAAAACATTTCTTTGTTATATCATTTATGAAGATATAGAAATGTTATCTTTCATAGTATGTATAGACAATATAGAAATATAAATCTGTGAATACGATATGTTATTATAACTCTGTATAACTTCTTAAACAAAGTTATCATCATACGAAATATAATCTTTCTTTTAAATAAATAAGTCATCTTTATGGTTATTTGTTTAATTGAAATTATTCTTAAATCGTGTTAATCTTTAAATACCTGGGTTATTTTAGAGTTATTTGTATTTATCAAGCAATAGATTAAATATCAAAATTTCATCATTCATTATACAAACACCTCACCACAAACTCATTCCATTTATTATTGGGAAACTAGTCCCATATTATCCAGTCGGAGCCACTATTATAAACGGAAAAGGAATTGTACTAAGGTCTAGACTGGGTGGTTTCCCCATTGTTTGAAGCTAATATTTCAGGGGCATCAACATTTTTGGCGCTAGAAGGAGGGCATAAGCTATGAATGGCAAGTAAATCCAAATACACAGGCCATTATGAGAGAAATTCACCCTCATCACCTTCTTCAAATTCTCCTTCATCTCAAATCGCAAGGGAAGAAATTGAAAAGAAAATTACTACACCCACTGCCAAAACCCTAAACATATCAGAAGAATCATCTGTTGAATCTCCTGAGGTACAATATCTACTTTATAAACTTGAAGGTTTTTCATTATCACAAGAAGAATCTGAGCTATCCTAAGGCAGTGTTACTTCACAATACATTCCTTCTCAGCCTCTTACTAGACTGCAGAGCGAAAAACTTAGTATTTTACCAACTGAACTTCCTCTACCCAGTCGAAAAAGAGCTAGAAAAACACCCTCTAAGTCAGACAGTGAGATGCTTTCATCATTATCATCTACATTTTTCATATCATCTACGTCCCAACTTCAAATCACAATCCAAAAAGGTACAATTGTTTCAACAACACCTACTCAAAAAATTTCAACTGTTCCTCCAACTTCCTCTACCGTCAGTACAAGGATGGCACAACCTCAAAAAAGACCATGGACCAATCCAGGAGCTGTTACAATGCTTGCACCTTTGATTCAATTACCAGCTAATCCTGAAAAATGGTCACCAAAGTTTAGTCCCAACCTTGGCATATTAGCTGAAGAGCACATTAACAACTTCATGTTGTCTTTAAATTTAAATGGAGTAACACAAGAAGATGTTGTGGTCAGACTATTTCCATACACTTTGCAAGGAGCAATAGGATCTTGGTATTTTTCATTACCATCAGGATCCATTACTAGTTGGGATATCTTTCAAGAACAATTCCTAACCAAGTTCGGAGATGATAGGTCAATAGCAACTCTGATTAATGATCTCTCTAATTTGAAATCAGAATCTAAGGAACTCATCAAAGATTTCAATTCCCGATTTAAAAAGCTATTGAATAAAATTCTTGCAACATCAAAACCTAGTGAAGAAGTCCGAAGTGAATGGTATATATCTGCTTTTCCTTCAAACATAGCCATCTTTGTAGATAGAGCTGTTAAACCTACACTAGCCGAAAACATGAAGGAAGTAATTGCAGTAGAAAAATGTATTGTCACTTTAGATAAAAAGAATGCTAATGAGGAGAGAAAATCCAAAAAAGTTAGTTTCAAAGATGATTCGAAAAAGAAAGCACCTAAATATCCATATGATATGGAAGGATTACAAAAATTCTTGAAGACTATGTCCAATGAAATGGTTGAAATTAAGAAACAAGTAGCTGAAACTTCTACTAAAAGGCCCTTTAGGAATTTTAAAAGAAATCAGACAACTGAATCTAAACCACCTAATGCAATATCTAATGCAAATTTAGATTTAGAGGAAGAGGAAGAAGAAGATACACTTCTACCATCAGAAGAAAACGAATAAGAATAATTAGTTGAATTCCATGGGATGTGGGATTTTATTTTGCCTAACTCAGATAAATAAAATGAACAAGAAGCTCTCCCAGTGAGTACAAGAAGTAAGAGTGCAATAGATCCGGTTCAAACATCTCCCAAGAAGAAAAATTCAACTCCGATTACAAAAAATAAAACTCCTGTAAAGAAATCTTCTCCTTTTCCTACACAAAATCAATCATCATCATCTTCTAATTTTCCATCAACATCTACAATGCTAGTAGTGTCTGATTCTATGGATTATAAAATTATAGAAGATATGAAGAATACCAGAGAAGATATTTCTTTACATGAACTCAGCAAGCTCAAGCATCAAGATAAGCTGTTGTTGAAAGAATTAAATGCAGTGCCTGCTTCTCCCCTCCCAAATGGTGTAATATCCAAAGCAACCAAAGGATCAGGTAAGCCACCTGATAAAGTATATGCTAATGATATTGTTGTAATTGGAGATAGATCTAATTCACAGACACCTCCTTTTCTCTTAATGTACAAGATCTGTAATAGGAATTTACATAACTGCTTGATAGATTCAGGAGCATCATCAAACATAATGCCAACCTCAGTGTGCTCTAAATTAAACATTGAACCCCAAAAATCTGCAGTTCATATTTTCCAATTAGATCGAACTAAAGTACAAGTTTTAGGAGAGATTAATTCAGTCATTATTAGGCTAGCAATTGTTCCAAGAATAGTTCAGAGAATTGATATATTGATTGTTGACATCTCTGAGTTTTATGGTTTGATCTTAAGTAGGGATTGGTCTGAAAAACTCCATGGATACATTTCTACCGATTGGTCTCACATGTGGCTTCCATATAAAGGGAAACCTAATCAAATTAATATTGAGCGGGAGAAACGCATGACTCATACAGTAACAGAGTTTGAACAGGAAAATCAACTTGTAGCTTTCAATAATAACATTCTTGGAAATTATTTAGTTGAATCATTCTTCGGAAATTTTAATGCTCAACAATCACCTTTCTCTGTAAATAGTTTCACTTCACAAGTTAAAAATTTCTCAAATATTGATACTTCAAGATGTATTAATATTGCTGATCAATCTATAAATAAATCTGTAGATAAATATTTATTTTGGTCTTTGTATTTTGATGGATCAAAGTCCAATGATGGTGCAGGAGCAGGATGCATTTTAGTTAATCCAGAAGGGGAGAAAAATATGTTGTCATGCAAATTAGAATTTGAGTGTACACATAACATTGCAAAATATGAAGCCTTGATTCAAGGACTTTATAAAGCAATAGGGTTGAATGTTAAATATTTAAATATATATGGTGATTCTGAAATTGTTATCAGGCAAGTAAGAAATACTATTCATTGTCTTTCAGGTCATCTTAAACATTACCAAACCTGTGTTCAAGATCTTACAACTCATTTTCTAGCATTCAATATTTCCCCTATTCCTATATCTCAGAATTCAATAGCTGATTTATTAACTAATGTTGCTTCTAAACTCCTCCCAGCTGAGGATTATAGTCCAGATATATTTTCAGTTGAATTAATATTTTGACCATCTGTCCCTGACAATGTTACCAACTGGCGAGTGTTTAATCATGATGAAGATATCCTGAACTTATTAACCTCAGAGAAATATTATGATGATCAAATAGTTAATGAAAGTGATCATGATCTTCAAATAAAATAAAAAAACAATGAAAATTCTATTCCAAAATCTGTGGTAAAACTTGAAGATCTCTATGATATCAAAGATAGATTCAAAAAGGTTACTAATGCCAAACTTTAGAGTTCAACTTTAAAGTTTGAGTTGATAAATCTTGGTACTGAATGTAAACCACAAAATGTCAATCTAGGATTCGAGCTAACACAAGAAGAAAGATTTGCTTTCATCAAACTTCTAAACAAATACAAAAGTGTTTTTGCTTGGAATTACGAAGATTTGAGAACTTATGATACTTCTGTCATTCAACATACAATTCCAATGATCTCTAATGTAAAACCAGTTCAACAAAAGCTAAGGAAGATTCATCCCAACTTAGAAAGTCAAATTAAAACAGAGTTGAATAAACTCTTGAAAGCCAAAATGATTTTCCCTGTTTGACATTTGAATTGGGTCTCGAATTTAGTACATGTTAGGAAGAAGAATGGAGATATTAGGATTTGTATAGAATTTAGAAATCTCAACAAGGCGTGTCAAAAGGATAATTTCCCATTACCTACAATGGAACAAATACTTCAAGCAGTAGCAAGTTCTGAATTAATGTCTTTTCTTGATGGGTTTTCAGGATATAATCAGGTACTGGTGCATCTCGATGATAGATTGAAAACCACATTCAGAACCAAATGGGGAACATATGCCTACCAAAAAATGCCTTTTGGTTTGATAAATGCTGGAGCTACCTTCCAAAGAGCCATTTTTATAGCTTTCAAAGTTTTGATTAATAGGTCAGTTGTTGTCTATCTGGATGACATAACTATCTTTTCAAAGAAAATAACTAACCATCTACATGATTTAAAACAGATCTTTGAACGATGTAAAAGGTATGGCATTTCTTTGAATCCAAAAAAATCATTCTTTGCTCTTAATGAAGGGAAAATCTTAGGATTTATTGTATCTAAAGATGGCATATATATTGACCCCGACAGAATAAAAGAGATTTCTGATATCCCTTTGCCACATAACAAGAAATCCATGCAGTCATTTTTAGGACAGATAAATTTTGTAAAGAGATTTGTTCCTGATTTTTCTCATATAGTTTTACCTTTACAGATAATGATTAGGAAGAATTCGGTTTTCAAATGGGGACATAAAGAAAAGGAAGCCTTTAATTCAATCAAACAGGCAATTATCAATGCTCTAGCATTGATTACTCCTAATTTTTCTAATCATTTTATTTTGTATACTTTAGCCACTGAAACATCTTATGCTGTCGTTTTGACACAACTCAATGATTAGCAGATTGAAGCACCTATCTCCTTCTTTAGTTCAAATCTTCAAGGAGCTGAAATTAACTATTCAGAAGTAGAAAAACAAGATTTTTCTGTGTTTAAAACTATCAAACATTTTAGGTCATTTCTCCTAAAGATGCATACAAAAGTCATTGTTCCATTTTCTGTAGTGAGACAATTTCTAGTACAAAGAGAAGTAGGATAAAAAAGGGCCAATTGGGTAACACTACAGCAATATGATATTGAAATTAAACCAGCTAAAATTGTTAGGGGACAAGTTTTTTGCAGATTATTAGCATGAGCTTCCAATATTCCAGAACATCAAGACCAAGATAATATTGTTCAAGTAAATGAGATAAGTATCATAAATTTTGAATCTCAATATGCTGATCTGATCTTTTACTTAAAAAATGGGTATGCTCCTTCTAATCTCAATTATAAGAGTAAGCATGTTTTAAGATTAAAAGCTAAAAACCTTGAAATCATTGATGATGTGTTATTCAGAAGAAATTATGATTCCATTTTTCTAAGATCTCTAGAGAAAACTGAGGCACACAAGGTTTTGCAGGAATTACATGATGGACCAGCAGGTGGACATTTTGCAGGAGACACTACAACTCACAAGATAATTCATGCTGGATATTATTGGCCTACTTTATTTAAAGATTCCCATGACTATGTAAGGAAATGTAATACTTGTCAAACTGCTAGTAGAAGACAAAGGAAACCAACTTTTCTTTTACAACCAGTAAGCATTGAGAAACCATTCGAACAATGGGGACTTGATATTATTGGAGAAATTTTTCCACATTCTTCCAAGCAAAACAGATACATCCTTACAACCACGTATTATTTCACGAAATGGGTAGAAGCAATTCCTTTAAAGGTAGCCAATTTGAATGCAATCATTGAATTCATTGATCAATTCATCATTACCAGGTTTGGTGTACCTAATGCCCTTGTTTTTTATAATGCATATTATTTTTCTGGAAATAGTATAATGGAATTTTTTCTCAAAAGAGGTTTCAAATTAAAATATTCTGCAAATTATTACCCCCAAGGTAATGGTTTGGCAGAATTAACTAATAAAAATTTCATTAAAATCATCAAAATAACAGCAGATCAAAATCAAAAGAATTGGCATAAGTCTTTGATTTTTGCACTGTGGGCTGAT
The DNA here is from genome assembly GCA_034641835.2 of Pinus albicaulis. NCBI lineage: Eukaryota > Viridiplantae > Streptophyta > Pinopsida > Pinales > Pinaceae > Pinus > Pinus albicaulis. The sequence continues at coordinate 557,969,670 of CM076575.1, read as the reverse complement.
CGTACAACTTAGAAATCTTCAATCGGTACTTCACCTTTTAATCTTGTGTATGGGAAAGAAGCCGTAATACCTTCAAACCTAGCACTCCCATCTCTAGCCCTAGTACAATTTATTGAAGAAAAACCTTCATCTTCTGTCCAACTAAGATTTGATCAAATCCTCAAATTAGATAAAGAAAGAGAAAAAGCTAAAATAACTCATGCTAAACATCAACAACTTATAAAATCATCTTTTGATTCAAATTCTACTGGATATAAAACATTACAAATCAATGATCTTATTTTAAAATGGGACAAAGCACACGAAGATAAAGGAAAACATACTAAATTTCAAAAGATGTGGCTTGGACCATTCCAAATCATTGAAAAGATAAGCTCATCAACATTCATATTACAAGATCTAACAGGAAGGAGAGATTCTCTTTCTGTGAATGGGCTTATTTTGAAAAAAATATTTTCTTAAGAAGGCAACCCCTTCTTACCTATACATATTCATTATGAAAATTTGTTTGTTTTACAAATAATGTTGTTAATAGTCTTCCATTGACCTTTTAATATTGAAAGTACTTTGAGAAAATACTTTGAATACTTGTTTATGTGGATAGAAATTTTTAAGGAAGTGATTAGAGTTTTTTTGGAAAGTTAAAATAAATTTGAAACTCCGAAAACTTATTTTAATATTTGCAAGATCTTTCGAAACCTTGAAAATATTGCAAATCATTTGAAATTTTATAAAGTAGAGAGAGGTTATTTATAAAAAGTAAATACTTTTTCCAAATTTTGGCACTTAAAACTCTAAAAGGTCATCCATTAACTCTTAAGGAGAGAATCATTCACCCCATCCACTAAGGTTATGATTTTTTAGAGTGCAATTCTAAAAAATTGTGTCTAAGATAAAAGATAAGAGGTATCATCACGAGCCTGCTTACCATGATCATAGGAAAGTAATTAGACTAACATTACCAATACTACATACCAAAACAGGGTAATGACTTATAATCATAAGACAAGGGGTCTCATCATGAGCCAACTTGTTCAGTTTAGTTACAACCAGTGAATGGCATTGTTATCAGCTGGCTCCCAAACTAGGACAATGGCTTTTAAGTTAAAAGAGTAAAAGAAACAAAAGATGGAATATCTTTATGGATTTATCTTTTAAAAAGTTATACTCTTGGACGGATGGGATAATGGATGATTAATGGTTAAAAGGTAACCCTTTTGAGACTATAGATGTTTTCAAGCAGCAGAGGCACTACCTATGAAAAAAGAGTAAATTACAAAGCTAAGTTGGAAAAGCCCCCTACTTTATCTTTATCAACCAATCAAAGCTTTATTAAACTAAAAATGTTTTGTTTTTAAAGGGATTAAAAAGAAATTGTAAATGATTCTTATTTACATTTAGAGTTAGATTTTATTTAAAATTTTCTAAGATAGTTTTCTTTGTCTTTAAAACTTTGACCTACAAGAGATGTAGTGTTCACTTTATTTTTCAGAGATAACTTTTTCTCCCAAATTTTTCTCCCAGTGAATCACCAATTGTTGTACTATACAAAAACCCTCCCTATTTCTAAATTTTTATATTAATTTTTAGAAGAAATGGGTCCCCTTTTCTTTTTCTTTTAGATTCAATAATTTTTCCTAGCTTCGCTTATTGCAAAGATTAAAGAGAGACCTTTGTATATATGTGAATATTAAAGGGAAATCAAATGACTCATAAAACAAAGAAAAATATAAAACATAAGTCTTTATCACATTTCAAAGAATGTAAAAGGAAAAGCTCAATATGTCATTGCTCAAAAAGTTCCGATGCAATAAAGTGAATCACTAAATCGCATATCACATAAGAAAAATTCAAAAGCCTTCTCCATCATTCCGATGCGATAGATCACATTGCAAAAGTTCATATTGCACTAAACATAAGGCTAATTCTTCCCTTCGAAAAGTTCCGATGCGATGAGGTCTTATCGCAATCGCAAATCGGTAGTCATATCACGAGTGGTCTCATTTCAAAAGTTCCGATGCGATGAAGTCTTATCGCAATCGCAAATCAGCAAAGTCATATCACAAGAAGTCCCTTTTGTAAAGCTCCAATGGTATAAGTCCAATCGCAATCGCAAATCGGCGGAAAACTTAATACATCCTTATGCATTCACTTCAAAAGTTCCGACACGATAGAATAAAAAAAAACTCTCATCGGTCATCGCTCATTGCTCCAGATCATATCACTCATCAGCAATCGCAATCGGAAGCTTCAAATGGTAATCTTTAAACCGACACTTTGAGTTTGCCAATCCCCGATGTACGATCATCATTGATCGGAATCAAATAAATCATGACATTAACTCAAATTTGAATGCGCGATGTGACTTTCGATAATGGAATTTAATTTTTAAGACGAAAATCATTAAGTCAATTTCATGAAAGAAATCCTTCGCAGATTGTTTTTATTTAAATGATTTCCTTTTTATATGACGTTGTTCATTCTTCATTGTTTTCCTTATGATTCTAAGAGAATTTTCCATCATTTCGCACTTATTTACAGATCTATAGAACAAGTTTTCTTCCTATTTGCAAACCTGTTAAAAACGCTTCCAGTCAGAAAATATGTCGAAGAAGCTTAAGAAAGCAAAGGTTACCACCATCCCAAAGGAAAATCCAGCCAAAGTCAAGTTAATAATTGCTACTACATGCCTTGGTCTCGAAAATATTTCTTGGGAAAAAGTTTATAATCTGCTCGAAGCTGAAAATTCCACTGTGACAGAAGAAAAAGTGACAGTGCCAGACGAGGACTCAAAATCAGAAGATAATCCCCTCAAAGAACTGGCAGACTCTTATCTTCATAGAGTAGTGGCTCGAGGAAATGTATTTCCATACTATGATTTAGTACGATGGGTAATAGAAGGCATAAACATCACAGACAAAGCATTTTTCACAGCTGGTGGGAAGATGTTCGGATCCTTCAAATAAGAGGATATCAGGGCAATGTATCATCTACCAAAGCCTCAGAAGGTCTACAACAAAGAATATCTAGATGATTTCACTTCAAAAAATGAAATAGAGTCAGACCCTATTAGAGAATGGAGGCAAGCTCCAAAGAAAGTCAAGCATGAATCCTCAGGTATGTACTCTGTAGAATCTATAGCACCTCCCTATTGCTACACTGCTGCCATGATATGTAGATTGTTTGGGTTTGCCAATTCTTCAAGGTTTTCTATTGAAATGGTACCTCTGATTGACACCACCGTGAATTCTTATATTATGGATTGGTTAGTCATCCTATCCGATAAGATAGAAAATAAAATTCTTGATTATAGAAGGAATAGGCATATGTCTACTGGAACGACACCCCCATTTCATCTGTGTGCTTACATTATAGAAGCCATATGCTTCAATTCCGAATTTCCCATTTTTGGATGGAAATGGACTCCTCAGGATCCCACTCCTATACATATCTATCATAAATATTTGTGGAAATCCCATTACAGAAATCATAAGTATAAGATTTGCCATGGATTTATGCTGCCCATTCATCAAGCCATTTTTAAAAAACCCTCTCCGCGGCTATCAAATAACGCCAACCTTGACTTAACCTTAATTGGAAACTAGTTTGGAGAGGAGAATTTCACTTACATCCGAATATTCAGAAGTGTAACCAACCCTCATGTTTTGCCTCTATACATTCCTGATAAATTACTAGCTAAGGAAATTTCCTATCAGATTACAGAGAATGGTTTGTCCAGGAATCTTAAGACCTCTAAGAAACAAATGTGGCTTACATTTCCTCTCAAAAGTGGATCTTACACTCTCAATGATTTCAAGTATGCAGAGAAAGAGGCCTTGAAAATTAAACAACTCAAACTAGCATTCATCGCCCCAAGGAAATATGACCTGAAGAAAATCGCCCTTAATGTTACATCTACGGTACAAATTGCCAAGTTTGAACATGAAGATGATAATTTCAATGACCTATTTGTTTCAGCTGAAGGTTTTTCACAGGTTCAGCAACAAGCAAGTTCAAAACTGGAAACAAGTGATATGGAAAAATTCATGCTCTACAAGAATAAGAGGTTACTAACAATCCCTCTTGACTAGCTACAAACAACTCCTATGTTATCCCAAGAAGATCAAAAAGAAGAAAAGGGAAAAAAGAGTGATACTCAAACTGAACAAGTAAACACAGGAAATAAGGCTGACAAATCCTCCGATATTGATATACATGTTAATTCAAAAGAAGGTGAACAGTTCAATCAGCAGATCCAAGGACAGAATGATTTTCAAAAGCTGAATACAACATAGAAATCTATCATCATAGTTAAAGATACAGTCAATAATACTAACATTCCAGATGTTGAAATAATTCCTGAGAATCCATCTGAGGAGATTGTGTTAAAATTTGAAGATATACCACCCTTGGACATTTTCTACAGTCCAAAGCATAGAGTTGTGGTTAATAGGCAAAGAAAGAAAAGAAAACTGGACCACAATCTATTATCATCTTCCCAGGCCGAATTGATGGATGTTGTTTGGAAAAACTCCAAGATTGATCCTTTAGAGGACTTAACAAAACTATCTCAGTATGCAGAAGCCTATATAGCAGCAACCATAAATAAAGCTTCCGAGGTAAATTTGTTAATAAAGGAAAAATACCAAAGAATAGTGCAGTTGGAGCAACAATTTGTTGAAGAAAGACAACATAATGAAGAACTTAGAGAACAGTTAAATTCTGAAAGAAAAAAGCTTGAACAACAAGCTATACAAAAACAACAACAACTGACCCAAGAGGTAAATAAATTACATACATTGCTTCAAAGAGAAAAAGTGGCCAAGGAGGAACATAATGCAATATTGCAAGCAAAATTGCAAAGATTTAAAAATCATCCTGAGGTAGATCAATTCAAGAAGGAAGCCCTTGAATCAAATAAAATGTTATCATTACAACTTGATATTTTATCTCAAAAGATAACAATGGTTCATCCTTTATGTGAAATAACCATGTCACTTGCAGAGAAAACAACAAACTCAAGACTTGAATTTGAAGATGTCGATGAGAAAATCTCAGGATTTCTCACATGGCAAGAAACAGATCAAGGAATTACAGCTAATTTACCTAAAATTCAAGAAGTACATAAAGAAATTTTTTTTGCAGAATGGGAGGCACAGTTAATTAAAACAGAGAGAGCCATTTCCAGGGCAAGAGTTTTAATGGAAAATGTGGTAGAGTTAATCAATGATAACCTACATACTGCTAACTTAATCTCCGATCACATTCCAGGACAACTTCCGAAGGTCAAAGAGTTAGAAAAACAATGGGAGCAAGAATTGAAAAGCAGGTACCAACAAATTGATGCAATACAAGAGCTAACATGGGATACATTCTCGTCATATCTAGTCAAACCACACAACCAACAATTGACTATGAAATGCCTCTCCCATGCTATTGCTAATATGCTTCCAGAATTTTCTGATGCCACCTACACCGGTCAACTACATTCTCATTTTAGTCATCTACTAGAAGTCAAAGATATGTTATCGATATGCCAGCTGCACACATCAGATACGTAGGAAGTATCTAAGATCTATTCTGATGGGAACCGCCAATCTATTTCTGTAAAATCTCATCCCCACCTTTCATGATTTGGTATTCACAACAGCATATAAGCGATGTTTAGGATAATTTATTAGGATTTTTAGTGCTATTTAAACCCCTTTCATGTATTTAGAAAAGGGTCCTGAATTTGTAATAATTTTTTACTTGGAATATCCACTACTGTACTTCTAAATATATTATTTTTATGATGGATCACATTCTGTGATTTTATGAAGAATGAAATTTTTAAGAGCCTGCATTTTTCCGTCTTGGAGATATTTCTAAGTGAAAGATAGGATCGGAGTATCAATTGCATCAGAGAATCTTAAATGTATCTGGTATTTCTATCATTTCTGTTTTAGTTTTCTTATGCGATGAAATATTCCTATTAAAATTTCTATTGTTTATATATATATATATATATATATGTTTCTAAAACATTTCTTTGTTATATAATTTATGAAGATATAGAAATGTTATCTTTCATAGTATGTATAGACAATATAGAAATATAAATCTGTGAATATGATACGTTATTATAACTCTGTTTAACTTCTTAAACAGATTTATCATCATATGAAATCTCATCTTTCTTTTAAATAAATAAGTCATCTTTATGGTTATTTGTTTAATTGAAATTATTCTTAAATCATGTTCATCTTTAAATACCCGAGTTAGTTTAGAGTTATTTGTATTTATCAAGCAGTAGATTAAATATCAAAATTTCATCATTCATTATACAAACACCTCACCACAAACTCATTCCATTTATTATTGGGAAACTGGTCCCATATTATCCAGTCGGAGCCACTATTATAAATGGAAAATGAGTTGTACTAAGGTCCGGACCGGGTGGTTTCCCCAATGTTTGAAGCTAAGATTTTAGGGACATCAACACAACATCAGAATCATTAGTAGGCAAAAACCATATCATGATGGCCTCCATCTTGGAAGGATCTATCTCCATCTCTCCTCCATCAATCACATTCCTCACATACACCAAATACTGCTATGCAAACTCACACTTTTTGATATTTTATAGCAGTTGGTTCTTCTTCAATGTTTCAGCACCTGCATCAAATGTGAAATATGATCCTCTCAGGTATCACTTTATACCAATATATCATTCAAATAGACAATAACAAATGAATCCATAAAAGGGTGCAATACATTTTTCATTAATCTCATAAACATAGTTGGTGCATTAGGTAGACCAAATGGAATAACTAATCACTCATACAAACCTTTCCTGGTTTTGCATGTGGTCTTCCGTGTATATTCTTCTTTGACTCGAACCTGGTGATATCTAGACTTCAAGTCCAACTTGGTGAAGTATTTTTGTTGCTGTAGTTGATCTAACATGTCATCTATTATAGGCAGGGGCTATATGTTCTTGAGCGTGATTTTGTTCAATGCCCTATAATCTATAAACATCCACCAATTCCCATCCTTCTTTGGCACAATTATGATGGGTGACCCACATGGTGATGTACTCAGTCAAATGACCCCCTATTCCAAAATTTGTTGCAACTGTTCCTTCACCTCACTTGCTTCTATAACAGAATACCTGTACCACACAATATTTGGCAATGGGGAGTCCGATAATAGTTGGATCTCATGTTCCACTTCTCTCTTAGGAGGTAACCATTTAGGCTCTCGCAACACATAGTGTATTCCTATAAAAAATCCTCCAATTGTTGTTTTTGTGTCTTAGTACACCCCTATAGGCATGCCTTGCCTCTTATTGACTCCTCTTCAAACTGAATTTCTCCTAAAAACAATAAAACATACTTTTTGCTGGAATTGGTCAATTTCCTGGCTTGGTTGGCACATTCCAATGAAATTTTTGACTTTCCTTTGTGCGGGTTGATGATGAATTATTTTCCATCCTTGACAAGCCGATACTGATTGGATCTCCTCATGAATATTTGTAATATCCCAACATGGGAGAAATAGGAATATAGAACATATGCACAATTCCAAATAAGAATAAAACATACAAAACTAGAAAAATGTCGGAATACATTAAAACATCATACATGAGAAGAAACAGATGAGCCATGTCATTATGTATCAACAACAAATGAATATACACAATGCTCTAAAAGGGGATGCACTCAAGCCATCCAAAGATGGTTGAAACAACTCTATTGAAAACTGGCACTAGAAAGTAAAAACTACTACTGCTGGGAAGAAAATATATGTGTGAGAGGCTACTAGAGTGCTCATAAAGATCCGAGATTTTAACCATAGACTCTACTAAAAAAGCCCAGAAAAACCCAGAAAAACGCAGAAATGGTTTGGCTAGATTTTGAGTTTGGAATTTCGGTCCTTTTTGGGTTACACACTGCACCCCTACCGGCTCAGTTACACACTCCCTGATAGATAATACAATGCTGATACCAGGCTGCTGAAGTGATCCCTGGGGTGAAGGATTAATCCCTCATAGGATTCCAAGCTGAGTTTCTTGGAAATTCCTCTTCTCCTCAAACCCTCACTGCAGAAATATGCAATTCCTATAGGAAATGTTGCTGCATAATAGAATATATGGATGGCTTGTTGTCAGATATGAAAATGAAACTCCCAAAAGACTACAATGGATCCACAATGTGAAGGGCTGATCCCTCCACAAGTTTATCTGCTGAAGTACTGAGAACAACCTTCCAACTCTCAAACCCAAGTTCAGGAATGCGTAATTCTTGTAGATGGAAGTGAAGTTGAGAGTGACTGAAAGTCGCACTGATTTCCAGATGATGAATGCTACCCAAGAAAACCTTTCCAGATTAGGCACTCGAAGTCCCCCATGGGTAAGGGTGGGATTCCCACTCGAGAACACCCGATGCTAAACAACACAACAGACTTAGCTGAACAATTGAAGCATGCAAAGAAATGTCTTACGATACTCAACAATAAAAATCCAAACTCCCTCCTTTGCTGCCCTTATCTTCCTTTTATGGTTGTGAGCCTTCCCTAGCCTTGGCCCACATCATAACTGCGCTACACATGTGGCCACTAACCTCCATAAATACTGTGCTGTCCTCCATGATCTCCATCACTGCTGCAATTATTCTCCACTTCCTCCATCATGTGTGCATTTAATGCACCACTTCCTCCATCATCTCTGCAATTTCTTCTCCACTATCTCCATCATCTTGCATTTATTCCTCCATTATCTCCATCATATTCCTCATTAATGATCTATAACCTCCACTCTTTCTTCATTATTATGTTGTTGCCCTACTCCATAGTGATACTCCACTACTCAATTAACCCACATTCACACTAAAGAAGTGGATTTTATATGATGGGTCCCTCCACCCTTTTATTTACTTAATTAAATAAGAAAATTAAGAACTCTAATATTCCAATTAGCTGATGGAAAATTTGGAATATTACAATATTGCATCACACATGTACATGTATGGACTTCTAAACATGACTTCATAAACATCAAGGGGAACCATATCTAGATCTACTTCATCAATAAATAAGCACTGCTAGCAAATCTAATTCTGCACCATTTCGTTACCTTCAGCTCTGCATCCTTATTTACCCATCATAGTGGATATGGGTTTGGATGATCACAAAATTCCAGCCCCAACTTCTTGAACAGCTTTGCTGCAATGATATTCGCGTGCAATCCTGAGTCAAACAAAGCATCAATCTTTGTTTTCTTGACTTGTATCTTTATATGGAAGAGTTTGGTCATGTATTTCTCTTTCTGTTGCTGAAGGCTATTGAGATTCACCTCCTTCTGCATTGAAGTACATATGTACAATCTTCTCATCCATGTCCGAGCTGCTTTCAACTTGGTTGCTCTAATTTGTGGCCATGAGATTCTTCTTCTTATTATATTTCTTCTTGTTCTTTGAGTTTAGCTCTGGATGCAACTTCCAACACTTCTCTTCTGTATGGCCGTTAATGTTGCAGTGGAGGATATTTTCACTGGTGTGCTGTGGCTTCCATCTTCTTATCTTTTCCTCCTTTTTGCTTCTTCTTCCCCTCCTTAGAAGCGTCCTATTTCTCCTTCTGCTTCGATCCACTTTATTGTGCTCTCTTCAGGCCTATGTTCTCCAGGTACTGTGCCTGTACACAAGCCTCTGATTTGAGCTTGAAAAAAATCACTTGCTCTCATAGATGGCAGTGCAAACCCCCCAAATACTTGAGGAGTACAACTTTCTAAATTATGTGGTGTACTCCTACACACTTTGGCTCGATTTTTTCTTGTAGTAATGCCACCAGATCCACTGGTCCTCCACACACCCAATGGGATAAAAATGTGACTTAATTAGGGTTTTGAAATCTTACCACTTAGTCACTAGAGGTTCTTCTGTCAACCTCAGGGTTTCCGTGTGGCTCTCCCACCAAGTCAGTTCATGGCCCTCCAATTTCAAATGCGCAAATGAGATTTTTTTTCCTTCTTCAATTTGATGGACACTAAAATAAACTTCTAGTTACTGCAACTAATGGTTCAACTCCAAAATATTGATATAGCCATGATATGGCTTGATACCGACCTTTGATTCCATTTTAAATAGGGTCTGTGACTAGTTCGTGACACTCGAATTGGGTTGATATTTTTCAAGTTCTTTATTCGACGAGTTCTCCGTTTCTCCTTGATCTTCTATTCCCCATTCTAATTCTTCCTCTGCATTTGAACCCCCATCTTCTCCAAATATCCCTAGCTTGTTATTCAAGGCTTCCATGATGAGGTTTACATTGTGGTTTATATTTGCAGCTTGTTGTTCCAGCTGTGTAAACCTCACCTCTACAAAATCACGAGGGTTTTTTATAGATTCATTGCCCATGATTATGGTTTTGTGATTTTTAGCCCCGTCGATATAGATCCCTGAAATATCCAAAAAATACCCAAATAAACCTACTCCGATACTAATATTTCCATAAAATACCGTGTATATTCCATTGGACAATTCGTCACAACAAATCTGACAATATTATATTAAAAATCCAAAATTCTACATTATTACAATTTTATTTAATTTCTAGATCTATATATTCGATTGTAATTAGTGCATGCATGTGAATGGAAATTATTCAGAAAATAGAGAATGATAAAATAGAGCTCACACACACACACAAGAAACAATAAATTCTTTGGGAATCCCTTTCGGGAGAAAACCCAGTTGGAAGTTGAGGTCGCTCCTCTCTCTTTCTCTGTATGGAAATATGGCTGCAAGTATATAGAAGTAAGGCTTGTGGATCGTGGGCTACTAAATTGCACAAATACTATATGTGTGCTCTACCTCCTATCTCTCTTCGCTATCTTTTCTCATCTACAGAACAAAATTGTCTCGACAGAATGGAATGCCTCTTCCTCCTAATGGCTCGGTTATAACACAACCCGATAGCCTACTAATGATTAAGTTTGACTACACCAACTCTTAACTAGAGTTACAATATAGAATCTTCTATGATATTTTACATCAAAATCATGTGGATATCCCCTTCTCCATGAATAATGGGGGATGACACGACATCCTCCCGAATTATAGGTGTGAAAACATGAAGGTCAACTTCTGAGTGGCATAGATTTTGCATACAAAATCTAATTGAAACACTTCTTGCGCCATTGGAAATATATTTTTGTGTAGAATAACAAATTTTTACCCACAAAAAATTGCATCTAATGCCTCAAAACACTCGTGGAAGGTTTCGAATCCCGTTTTTTCTTAACTAGGTCCCATTAGTAAAAACGGTCCCGTGAGCTGATTCCTCCACTTTTTCCACTATGAATGCATCCAGGTGGATGAAAAAAAATATAATGATCCAATACATATCTACATATTTTTATCCCTCCCATGGAATATCAAAACATCGATATATATTTAGGAAAATTATAATTGGAAAATTATTTAGTAACAAGACTTCCTTCATCATTCTTAAACAAGATGATGAGGAAGTTCATAACCCACTAGTAGATCCTTTTTTTGACCATTTTATTAACAAACCTCGAACAGTAATACAAACCACTTCCCTTAAAATATACATTATCCACAACCATCTAGTGTTGCACAATCTAAATGACTTAAATATGGACAAATCACTTACTCAACTTGATTTTGGTTTCCTAAGATATTTGTGAAATGTGTACTTAAATATCACTTAATTTGGACAAATAAGATGTCCCCATCTATGTTAAATTTGTCTAAGAATTGTGCTCGAGGAAGCAAAGTACGGAAAACAAGGACCCTTAAATTAAATTTATCTAACTTGTTGAATTAATGTTTGGAATTTTATTTCATATGGCCAATTATATTGACCTAAGTAGCCTTATAAATAGTGTTCATATCAACAAAATTCCCATTTAAAATGCCTTAATTGACTTAGAGGTTGCCATCAATGTCATGCTGAAGGAAACTATGGAGAAATTTAAACTGCTTAATTCATGTTAAAATCATATAATCCTTCAATTGGTCAATTGATATATTGTAAAGCCAAAAGGAATATTATAATATGCAGTGGTATCCATTGATTAATGGGAATATTTGAAGATTTCATTGTGTTGTAGTCAAATTCCAACCTTTGAGGCTACTAATTGATTTTGGGTAGATTGTGGTTTCCCATTGCATATACCTTTTTTGGATTTAGAAATGGTGATAGTACTCTCTCAAAAAAAAATTCATTAATAAAATCGCTTTATATCCTTATTAACGGGTTTAGTGGATACCATCAAATACATATTTCCCTTGAGGATTAGGACAAGACTACCTTTACTTGCACATGAAGAACTTATTCCTACTATGTTTTACACTTTGGTCCTTATGATTCTCTTTCCACTTTCTAGTGGGATATTCTTGGTATTTTTTCAAACTTGATTCAAGGCTTCTATAAAGGTTTATAAGGTTGAATTTATTATGTAAGGTAACACATTTGAGGAATACATGGAAAACATAGAGGAATTTTTAATACAATGCAAGGAAACAAATATTTCTCTTAATAATGAGAAGTGTGACATGTTATTGATAAAAGAAATTATAATCAAGCATCACATCTTTCCTTTAAGTATTAAAGTAGATCCAACAAAACATGAGGTAATTTTGAACCATCCTATTCCTAAATATCAAGAGAATGTTTGTAGTTTCTTAGGACATGCCATTATTATTTATGTTTCATTTCCAATTTTACAAAGGTTGTGTCTCCATTATTTAAAATGCTTTCTCGAGATGTAGAATTTCATTGGACCGATTAGTGTCAACTTAATTTTGAAGCTCTCAAGGAAAATTTGTTAATAACACCGATGTTGAGAGGGCCAAAATTGTCTCTACCCTTTCATATTTCCACATATGCCTTTGACATAGCTATTTGAGAAATACTTGGGCAAACAAAAGATCATTAACCATATGCTATCTATTTTATCAACAAAAATCTTGCACATGTTTAATTAAATTATACGATAACTAAAAAATAAGTCCTTATTGTTGTCCATGATATTAATAAATTTCAAGATTATATATGTAACAACCTTGGGTTAAATTTCCATGTAAATAAATTATTTATGGAAATTATGAAAGAAAAAATAAAACCAAGGTCATGGGACATGTATGAGGCTGAATGAAGGGGAAAACATTACATTGGGATCAACTTCTAGTTAATTATTTATTGGCTATGGAAATTGGAATTGGAAAGAGGCAAAGGGAAATAAATGGAATTTAATTATTACATGTTTTTTTTTATTTTTTATTTTTTTATTTTTTTATTTTTTTCTGAATAAGACTAATTCTATTAAGCGAAAATATGGTACAAGGTGAGATTACAAACAAGAGAGGCAAGAAGTGGGCCAACCGGAAATGATGAACTATCAACCTCGGTCCTGAAGAGAGTAAATGAAACAAGCAAAAGAGCTATGAAGCGTGACTAGAGTGCTAGAAGAAATAAGTTGGATTCTACCCAAAATGGGCAGAAGCATCTATGCGAAGCTTTTTTCCCTTCTTTTTGTTGAATTTTACCCATCCAGCTTGGTGTGGATGGGAAAGAACCACTTGTAGACTGGTGTTGACTGTGGGAGGAGTCTCCTTATCTGTATTGGAAGAGGAGGACTCATGAGTGCGTTTCTGAGAGATCATCGTGTCTGGAGGATCCTCAGGTACGACGGAGGACAAGTCATTCATCTGTTGAGTATGTTCCATTCCTACATCAATCTCTTCATCCTCTGAACTTGAAGATTCAGAGTCATCCACGGGCGATGGACTACAAGGTATCCATCTTTTGGATTTGTATTTTGAAATGTTTTCCTTTTTTTTGGCAAGGAATGTGGGGCAGGAGTTCTAAAGATGCCCTGTTTGGTGAAAATGGTGGTAGAAGAAGGCGATATTCTCATAATGTACGATCTGTGTCCATACAAAGTCGCCTATATTGAGATTAATTTGGTCGGGCAGGCCTTTTCATATGTCTATTTCCACACATATTCTGGCATATGTGTATAGTCCTTGGCACTCCTGAGAGTAATCTGTCGTCAAAAAGCAACCCAGGGCATTTCCTATTCCTCGATAGACTAAAATGTGCCATAAATGGGCCAGTAAATTGGGAAGCCTAACCCAGACATGAGCCTTGGTGATGACTACTGTAGTTGGGTCCAATTCTGGGAACCAGGGGGGTGATGAATAGCCCTGCTACTCCCCAAAACCATGGGCCTTCTGTTAGGGACTGTTGATAATCCTTGAAGTGATCAAACAGTACTATGAAGAAACCCTTTGAGTAGAAGCTGACCTTGCAGTTGTGGGTCCAGTTGGTGTATATCCAGTCAAAGAGTTCCTTTGTGCGAGACCAAAGTCCATTGAATCTGTAGATGATAGTGGTTTCTACAAATTTTTGAATCTGTTCTGCCAGATCTGGATGGGAAATCTCTATGGAGGGAATATACTCTAATTTATCAACTAGAAAAGGCTTGGGGGCCTCAGGGGTTTGGGAAAATTTCTTGGGTTGTGCATGGAAAACATCCTTGTAGGAGAAAGCTGGAGCAGAAGAGGAATTTCTTGCGGCTCCTCCTCTCAAACGAAGGGATAAAACTAAAGTAGCATCTCTTTCAATGTTGTATAATGAGAGGGGGAAAGAGGCATCAATTTTTTTACCTCCATAAAGAAGTCTTTGAAGAGCTGTGGGAATTCCCAGCTTGTGCTCAAGGGCATGCAGGAGATTCTGAATTCTGTCTGTTGGGTGGACCCAAAGTAGCATGGACTTGCTCGAGAGAAGCAAGATCTAGATTTGAAAGGCAGGAGAGTGTAGACCTAAGAAATCCTGACTTCCAAAATTCAAAGCGGAGGCCAAATTGATGATTCTTGCCTGATCTTTAGTGTCCGTGGCCCAATCTGTTTTCCTGGTGGGGAGGCGCTAGGTACCTTTCTAGAGAGTCTCGGTGCTAGATTCCTTCATATCCCAGATTGCATGTTTGTCTGGGGACTGTTGGTGAGGGGTTTCCACCTTTAGTTCGTGTATGGTGCTCACGTCGCTTTTTGATTAGCTATTTTCATGTGATTTAACATATTTATCCTGGAGTGATGGTTCATCCCCTGTCCTATGTACATTTGGATCTCTGTGTCTTGGCAGTGGCCAGGCGGCGTCGGCAGAGAGGGGAGATGCAGAAATGAAGCAGGGGTTAATCATGCGATCTCTGTGTCATTTGAAGACCATCTGACCTGTAATGTTGCCAAAGTCTAGTGAAGGAAAAGAGGCAACTGCTGCATTTGCTTCAGAGAGCCCAACATGTGCCTTCTTTTCTATTTCGCCAATGTTGGAGTCCCATGATTTGGAAGATTGGTAAACCAAATGTCAGGGCAACGTCAGACCAACTTTGGAGTCCTAGGACCCAGCCTTCCTGGACTTAGAGAGGGCTCTCTCTATTATGCGAAGGATGTGAACTTGTTCGCTTTGTATGTCTGATTTTAGGCTATTTGTTAAGTATATTTTGGTTTGTTTTTGGGTTTTTGAGGTAAAATAATCAAAAAGGACAAATAGAAAGAGATTTCATCAAATCAACAGGGCTATGGGGCCAGATAAATTCAAGACTGTCTAAATGGTGGACAAGGTATTACTGCAGGGCTGATTTAGTCAAGGTAAATGGATTCTTTGGGTGAAAGTGAAGTGAAATGAACATTAAGTTTGTGAAATACAAAGAGATCTTAAACATATATAGTTTTAAAGAAGGTATTCATGAGGTAGGGCAAACTATGAATCTCTATGAATAAAACTCAAACTGATACATATGAAAGATAAACAATCTGGCGATACATAGAAGCATAAGAACCTCTAACTCTAGAAAATCACCTTCAACTGTTGGGAAAACAAATAAGATAAAAAAGCAACTCAATCTATGAAGAGGGAACTCCTAAAAAACATATCTTGAGCTATCGGGAACTCTGAAATAAGTTTGCAGGCATGGACAAAGGGCAAGATCGAATGAGACCTCTTTGACTTAACTAAATCAACCAATATTTCATAGAGAGATTTCAGAAATGGAGTTTTGAGAAGCTATAAGTAAGCAGGGCATACCTTAAATCATACAAGATAGCAAAACATACTGACCATAAATGAAACAAATAACAATTTCTTGATGGACCTAAAGGGCAGTTAAGAATCCTTTAGAAATGATCAAGAAGAGGAAAACATTAAAGCTGTAACATGCAGGATGTTTGAGGTGCTTCCATGAGCATGTCTCAACATATACTTTTCTGATCTACAGAAAATGAGAAATATGTAATAGTAATGAAAAAAAGGAAACATAAACAAAATTAGAGAAACATCACCATTCATCAAGCCATGGAATCCTACACACAATGCTCCTCCACCATCAAGCCAAGCAAGACATCATATTTAGAGCAACTCATAATGCTATGTATTTCTCTAAATATATCAAGTTCTCCCTCTTTTTTACAATGAATCCTCTTGTTTATATAAGCCAAAGAGGAGGAAACCCACCTAGAGCAACTAGAAGGCCATTGGCCAAAAACAAATATCTAAAACTGTCCTTGAGACTTAACAAAGTCCAAGGCACAAAATATCCTTCAAAAATATATTTTCGGACCAAAATAGCAAATAAGAATCACTTTCGAGGCCTAACACACAAGATAAACTTACTTAATGCACATTTGGCTCAGTCATCACTCAGAAAACCGCTTTTCAGCAAAATCTACAGGAACGTAGCACCAGAAAAAAGTATGTTTTGCAGTGAAGTTTTGGCAGACCTCCCGATGTCGAAATGAGTCCCGTGATGGCTCGTTGGAAAGCTACGGATGTATGATTTACAAAAATACTTTATTTTTTCCGATATTATGCCTAGAATTTAGTCAAAAAGTAGAAATAGTGAACAAACCCAGGAGTGTAGCACCTGTTGATATTAGGGGCAGAAAGGTGAAAAATGGCTATTTTTGGCCTTTTTGAGAGACCAAAACAGTTTCATTTGATCTGAAAATTTCTGAGCATGTTCCTTTTATGTCAAGGAATCCAAAAAAATATTTTTCTTTAGCTGAGGATGCTCCGAGAAAAAGTTAAGGCACCCATGATTTTATGCTTTTAGGCCTAAAATTCACAAAAAACAAGAATGTGTCCAAAAATGACCAAATTTGGTGAGTAAACCCCTTAAGGGTTTTTAGAAACATGCAATGAAACTTGAGCAAGAATTCCAAGCCGGGATATGTCTTTTCCATGTTTTTCCGCCGGGTGCCTCCTTTGGGCATCTTAGAGTTTCCTTCGGGCAAACTGATTCAACTTCTTGTAGTGCTCGGTCATTCTTGTTTGTAGGCCCAAATCCTTGTTAGCTTTCTCCAATTTGGTTTCCAAATGCTGATTTTCCCTCTCAAGCCAAGACTCTCTATTATTCTCAATTTCTTTGGCAAGGAGCTCCGTAAGAGGGTACTGTTGTTCACGAGATGATTCTTCTTCTTTCTATTTTTGCAATGCTTTTCTAAGACCCATGGTCCTAGGTCTCTTTCTTGATGGCCCTTCTTCTTCATCATCTTCTGCATACTCACCCATGCATTCTTCTAGCCTCACTTATGACTTTTGAGCTTCCCTTCTGTATTTGAGTGCCCAAGCCTCAAATATTGCCATATATCCACTCATTTGATTATTTTGCAATTGCAAATAGTGGATGATGTCTTTTGACCTTTCTACGCCATTTTCCAAGTCTTTAATTTGAGCCTCCCGGTTTTGCAAAAGAGATCTAAGAATACTAGCCTCATCATCCTCAGCATCATTGTCTATTTGTATTATGTCAAATTCCCTTTCATGCTCATGGCTGCTCTCTTGTTGTTCAACATTCTCTTTGCTCTTGCCTTTAATGATTTTATTTCCTTTGGTTTTCTTGGGAAATTCTACTTTGCTCTTCTATGGAAATTTTCCTCTACTCCTTAGTGCCCTAGTGACATTGCTAGTCACTGTTTGAGTGGTTTTCTTCCTTGATGTTTTGGTGTTTTTAGCCTTTGCTACTTTGATGAAGGAAGCATGGCCCCTAGCCTTGGAGAGGCAGTAAACACATGCTCTTGACCTTGATGATGATGAGTGAGAGGAGGAGTTAATACCTAGGCTTGTTTAGTTTGGTCTCCCACAACCTTAGGGCTGTCCTCTTCTCCAAAAACATTCTCTGCTTGCAATTCTTGGTTGCTTTGCTGTGGGGAATTTCCTTGTTCATTAAATTTGATATTTGTAATGAACTCATTATCAGGATTAAACTTAGAAAGATTATGCTCATTTTCTATTTGGTGGGAGATGTCTAGGTCTACTGTTTTTTCCTTTTCAAAACTATCTCTAACTTCATCTATCTTCTTGCTATCATGACTGTTTTTATTACTTCCCTCTTTGCTGTGATTGCTTCTATCGTTTTCATTTTTTTAAATGTTTTCCTGATGTGGACTGCCTCCATCATGAGCAATGTTTTCATTTTCTTGCTGTGGGCTGCCTTCTTCTTCTTCATCTTCACTGTCTCTCTGTGGGCTGCCTCTTTCTTCATCACTGTCTTCATTTTCTTTCTGTGGGCTGCCACTTTTATGATCATTGTTTTCACTTTCTCCTTGTGGACTGCCTACCACATCATGCTTTCCTTTCCCTCTACTGCTGCTTTCATCACTTTCCTGCTCTTTGTCACCATCCCTTCCCTGTTCTTTTCCACCATCACTTCCTTGTTCTTTTCTTTTACTACATTCTTCTTTCTTACTGCTATTTGTGGAGGATGGTTTTTGTTGGGGAGTAGACTCATGAGAATAAGAGGAAACATAAGGTGTGGACTGCAAGGAATGAGCATGAGGAGGGTCTTGGGATGAAAATGGCCTGACTTGTAGTGTCATAGAAGATGCAAAAGTGAAATCAGGGCGAGAGATGAAAGTTTCCCAAGGGATGCCCTTTTGTTTCAGCTGGTGAAGGATAATGATCTTAATGAGAGAGTGATGGAATAAAATTGCTTTCTACTAAGCTCGAGGCTTTTTTCTAACAATGGAAGACATCTTGTCTATACTCTTGCACAGGAAGAAAGGTAGGTTTAGCAACTTAGCTTTTGTGAAATGCATAAGGAGTATGATGTGATAGGCATATACTTGGGAGTATCTACCTTCACAAGTGAAAAAATTCATGATTATTTTCATGAGGGCTGCATATTCATCCAGAAAGTGTGAGAAAGGGAAAATGGAGCTGCATGTATCTTGATGATTTGGCTTGAGAAAAGGTTAATAGTGGCCGAGGTCAAGGTATGATTGTTTGAACCACTCTTCTCCTATGTTATGGATTTTGGTTGCCTTAGAAACATCTCTAGGAGTGAGTTCAAAAATTAAACCTGCTATGTGAACTTTCTTTCCAGCCAACCTCAAGGCAAATAACTCTATTAGACGAGGGTGGCTAGTGACCTCTGGTATTCTTCTGCAAAAATCAAAGCAGCCTACCTCTTGAAAACAGGACAATATTGAGGGAGAGGCAGTGATTTCTTGAATAGTGATGGGCTCAAATCTGTTGTGTTGGCCTCCTTTTTTTACCCTTTTCTTTGGAGGCATTTTGATTTTTCTATTCTTCTCCAAAATCAACTAGACAACCCTTAAATAAAAACAGGCTTTCTCTTCCTTTAACACTTCTTTCTCCTTTAATTAGGTTTTCGAAATATACTTTACGTTTTAAGAGCAACTGAGGGGTAAAAATATGGATAAATACCTTGAAAACTTCTTTGCAGAGATGAACACTGACCCTTGAGCAAGATTGGGAAATTTTTGGCCCTTTGTAATAAAGTGAGCAGGTGCTACACCCTTGCACATAGGCGCGTAGCGTCTGAATGGAGGCTGCACGAGGAAAAAACACTGTGTCAGTTCAAAAAACTGTGTTTTTGAACGAATTTTGAATGACGGGCGGTTGTGGGTGCCGGGCAGAGACTGAACGAGGGTCGGGTGCCAAAACGTGTCGCACCAGGGCATAGGCGCGTCACGCCCTTTGTAAATTTCTGCAGTGAGCTACTACAGGCACATAACGCTCAGGTACAGGTTCGTCGTGACCTGGAAAAAGTGCCCGGAGTGTTTTCCAAGGAACCAGAGAGACCCTCTCTTTTTTTCCAATTGATAATACGAGAGTGAGATATGTCTTTTGAGGGCTTTTGTGCCTTGTGGAGAATTTTTAAAGCATGCAGCCTTCCTTTTGAATTTTTCAAAAATTGTTTTATTAAACCCTTGCCCTTTTGCTCATTTTCCCTATTTCCATGAAACAATTTTTTAAACATGTGTAACAGTGTTTTGTTTATAAAATTCTTTGCAAACAGCAAAAAAAGTTCTCATTTTTTGTGTAAAAGAAAACCTCCCCTGTTTTAACTTATAAAATGTGCCCTCTAATTTTTATGAAAAAAGACCTTTTACCAACTGTAGGTACCCTCTGCTTATATATGAAGGAGGCCTTTAAAACAGTCTTTGCCCTTTGCTTATCAATTGAAAGAGGTTCTTTAAAACAAATTTAGGCCTAGCCTCTGTTTTCCAAATGAAACTTTTAGTCTTCAAAACAAACTGTTTGTGTCATTGCCCTTTGCTTATCATCTTTGAATGAGGCTTGTTAGACATAAACCGTTTAGGCCCTCTTCTCATGATTTAAGGAGGCAATGCAAGGACAAATTCTTAGGATCTTTGCTTATGATTTGAATGAAGCCTCTCTTGAAAACTAAACCTTGTGCCCTGTGTCTACTTATCACTGAAGGAGGTAATTTAAACAAAACTATTTATACCCTCTTCTTATCATCATTGAAGGGGGCGCCTCATAAAAAAAAAGTGATTTCCATCTGCTTATCATTGAAGGAGGCATTTCATAAACACAAGTGATTTCCATCTGCTTATCATGAAGGAGGCAATTCAAATGCTTTATCCTTTATCAATCTACATGAGACAGGTTTCTTTGTAGAAATTTACTATGAAGATAGTGAGTAGGTAAGATATTTCAAACTCCAACATATCTGCTTTATGTCTCTTAGGTTAACTCTCTTTTGTAGTAGCTTTAGCTTCCTCTGTAATGACAATGTATTTAATGGTTTTAGATTCTAGGCTATAGGGATATAAAAAGGGCAGCTGTTCCATTTTTATGCTCTTTCACTTTGATGCCTAAATTGCTGGAAGTATTTTGCCAGAGAACTAACATACCTAGTCTCATAAGACTATTTTTCAGAGCCGTGCCCATGTGTTTGGGAAGAATGTGAAAATTCCATTGTGAGTTGACATGAAGTGCTATATGCAGTAAACTCCCAACCTTTGTACTCATTTTTCCATGATGGATGATTCTTTGACTTTCTTGCTGCTTTGAGTTTGCAGGTATGAATCATGTAGGTTTCCTTTCTCTTTGAAATCTGCATTTCCTTTATTTCCCAACAGTCAACTATTCTAACTTTGAAAACTTTCCTTGAAGTGTCCCTCTTGTTTCAAAACTAGCTATTGCCATCTATCCATAGCACCCCTGCATAGATGCATTGATAAAATGTCTTTGACCATTGGATACCTTTCCCGAGGTATTATGATGATAATGCTTGAAAATTTCACTCGATTACTTTCTTTGGACATAGGAACTTCTTGCTCTGTTTCTTCCTGAATTTGAATCTTATAAGATTTTCTAAGATAAAACACAATGGCCATTTTGATGGTGTATGACCTAGGGGTAAACAAGGTTTTGTTTTGCCAGATAAGAAAGAGGATGGCTGACTGATATTTAAAACCAGGTTTTTTGACTAGAGATATTTCTCTCAAGATACCTATTCTAAACACCATCACCTAACCTAGACACTTTTTCATGACTTTTGAAGGGTTTCTTAGACATATTCAGGTCATCAAATGGACCTTCAAACAGTAAGAGGGGGAAAAACAACTTGTCTTATGCTTTGAAAAAGAGCTGTGTGAAAAATAGAGGATTTTGGATATCAGATATACAAGGCTTATGACAGTTATGGACAAGGGGGTTTTATCAAGATTTAAACTTTGATGACCACCTCTAACACAGTCTGTAAGAGAGGAAAAAGATAAAAAATTCTCTGGGGGGTTTTCTAGAGGAAAAATTGACTATTTGAAATTGGTTTCTAGAAAACCTAGGCAAGGCATATAGTCATCACAACAGGCAAAAATACTGATGAATAATAGCCAACATGGTTTCTCTCATTGCAGGGCCCTATTTGAGACAAGTGCTTACTATATCTACTCACTCGATGATCCGCAGTGGAGATCTGAAGCTTGACAGCGGTGTGTCGATGAGAGCCGCAAACAGAAAACCTAGGGTTCATCTTGGTCTGGGTTACATGTTAACAAGGACACGAGGAAAAAATGCAAAATAAATAAAGGAAAATAAAATAAATTCCACTTCAGAAGGTGGGGAAGAGGAAGGGACAAGAAAATGATAAAAATAGTAAAATAATATGCATGCAAGGAAATATGAAGGAGAAAGGAAAAGAAAAGAAAATAAAGTTGGAGATAGAACATTTTAGCATTCTCTTTGGGAAAAGGGAGGAAAAGAGAGAGAAGCTACAACACTTGGACACATGCAAGAGACAAGTAAGGAAAGCAAGGAGCGTAAGAGGAATTCATGTGGCATCCAAGAAGAAGGTGTAAACAATAGTTAACAAGGGCATAAAAGAAGAGAGATAAGAGTAGCCGAATAGAGGATTTTGGCAGGTAACGATGTGCATGTTTGATTATCTTGCTGGGATTTGAATGCATTGTTCATGCATTGGTTTGCTGGTCATTTTTCTATCAATGGCATGGAGATTTCTTGGATTGATAGCCATGTGCAACCTTTCCTTGTGCCATTTCCTATATAACCATGATGTAGTGGGTTCCCTATTTGGTTGATATTTGGATGCCAATAGATTTTGGATCCTGGTTGAGGTGGTCTCAGGAAAATCCCAAGGGTGGAGGGTGGAGGGTGGAGATGGTTTTCTCCAGGAATCCCTTGACGAGTGGGAGGAGATAGGAAAATTCCTCTGGGTATGGTGAATAAATTTCAAGGCATCAAAGTTTGTATTGGTTTTGGTGATTTATAGACCTGGTATTAGGTTAAATAAATGTGGCTTGAGGGCAGAGGTAGTTTTCCTGTAGATTCCGTGTTTGGTTAAGTTTTGGTTTATCCCATGTAATCCAAAATTCAGGCTTGGAATATGGCATGAGGGTGATTGGTCAGTTGGAAAATGGCAGTCCTAGACTTGGTTGGTACTATTCATATGTTAATGTGTTATTCTTTAATGAAGATCAATGAGCACAATTTTTGGCTTAATGTGTTGATGATGTGACTAGTTTTTCATGGATCCATTAATTTTTAAGTGTATGTTACATGCATAGTGTATTTCTTGTTATATGATGTGCTCTTGTTATTGATTTGTTTCATGGTTTGATAGGATCTTGGATAATTTATAGGGATGCATGAGATAATATCCATTTTATTGAATCTAGTATGAGAGGGAAGCAAGCCTTCTTGATGAACATCTGATGAAACTCATAGTCTCAAAGTGTTTCTATAAATGAATAATATGTGTTGGGAAAGCATGAGCCTAAATAGAGACTAAGAACATAGCATGAAGACTTATACATATTGTTGACAAAGTTTTGTAAAAGTCTGGGTAGTTGGTTGAATACTAGACCTAAATTTCTAGAACAGGGTCTATGGCCGCATGCACAAAACTAGGATATCTCAGCCATAACCGCATCGAGGATGGGTTATCCATGCAATTGGAGGCCTCTGGGTGCACTGACAGGACTGAATTCACATGAATAAGAAATAATTTAGGTCAAGGTATGGTATAGCTCAGGTAAAATGATCACCATGAAAATTTAGGTCGATAGCAATGTGATCATGTATCTTTGGGTGTTTGTAGATGATTTTGGACAACTTGACCCCATTCCCGTAATTGCATATTGGAAATTGGGTCATGCATAGTAACTCTCAACTCACGTTTACCTTGGTAAGCATGTAAAAGTGGTTAAATGTGGGATGGGGTGTTACAAAGTAGTATCAAAGCAGGTTCACAATGCTGGACCTTAGGGTAAATGCATATCGTTATGCATATCTATATGTTTATCATGCATGTATGTCAATAATTTTATTATTGTTGTTGATATATCCATGTGCATGGTGTTGTTACAATTTTGTGTTATTAACTTGATTCATATATGAACTGATATGCTCTTGATATTATTATGTATCATGTCAATCTGAATTGACCTGTGCAGGTGTGATAGCCTCACCAGAAATAAATTGAGGTAAAACTTTTTATTAGGCATTTTATTTGATGTATCTAACAACAATATGTTGCAGGAAAATATCAGACCAAGAGATGAAGTGTAGAGTGGTTGAGTATATTTCATATGACTTCCTGCACATGCCATAAGATAAATCAATGGAATGGGAGAGACCAGTTGAGCAGCAGGGAGAGGGAGACTCTCATGATCTAGAGGATACATTAAGAAGTATGAGGGCAAAGACCAAAAGTTGTAAATATAATAATAAGTGGTTGATTGAAGCCAAGGAAATGCTTGAAAAAGCTTAAGAAAAGCAAGTTGAGGTTAATGCGATTATTCTTCAAAGCCTTTCAGATTTGCAGAAGCACGGATAGCTGGGGACCAGTTATGGAGATAGACAAGAAGAAAATACTAATGGGGCAGATGGAATCCAGTCTCAAAAAAAGGTATAATATGGATAATGATGATACAATAAAGAGTGGCATAACCTTGAGGACACCTTAGAAGAGGGCTAGTATGTATGGATTTTTTTCTAGATCTACATCTAGAAGACATCATCACCATCACCACCAACATCATCATAGGAGGAGTGGGAAGGAGTATTTTCTAGAGGAATTCAAGAAAGCCAAGCCTCCTACTTTTGATGGTGAGATGACCAAATTAGAATATGCATAAGCATAGTTTCTTGGAATGAGAATTTTTTTCATACTTCATGATTATTCAGAGAATATGAAATCCAAGATAACTACTTTCAGTCATAGAGGAAAATTATATATCTGGTGGGAAGATGTCAAGCATGTCAGGGGGCAGCAGTGAAGAGAAGTCGAATTGGGAAGAATTTGAAAGAAATTTCAACAAGAAGTACCTATCTGAGAGGCATTATGATGGAAAGGCCAAGAAATTCTATGAGCTTGGGATGGGTTCCATGTCAAGTGAAGAATATACAACCAAATTTCTAGAGCTGTTGAGATATGTTCCATATCTCAAGGATGAGAAAGCAAAGATCTAAAGGCTCATTAGTGGAATTCCATTATCATTCAAAGACCAAATTTAGTTTGATGAGCCTAATTCATTGGAGGGAGCCATCAAAAAGTTCAAACATTGCTATGAAAAAACAAAGTATAAGCCTGAGTTCAAGCGTGTCTGGAAGGGTAGTGAGAAGACTAAAGGAAAATGGCCCAAGAAGTGAGGAAGATCTTAGCATGCAGGTGATAATTAAAATATGGCTCCTCATAAGAAGTCCAATGCAACTGAGAAAGGACGTGGGTCATGTTACACCAATTTTTGGTCATCTAACCATTTAAAATTAGATGGATCGAAGTACACCATGTAAAATCAATTTACCATAGTAAAATTGCTTTCACTATAAGAAATAATTTAATAAACCATATTTTAATAAGTTTTTTCTGGTTCAAACATGAAACCCCATGAGGAAAAATTAAATAAATCCTTATTTATTTGATTTTCCTCTAGGAATAATTAATTAAACCACTGTTTAAATAATATTCTTGGCCATATTTAACCCAATCATGAGAAATAATTAGATAAATCATTCTTTATCGTATTTTTCTCTAGGAGTAATTAATTAAATCATTATTTAGTTATTATTCCTTGTTTAATTTGACTAAATTACCTATAAATAATTAAACAAATCATTATTTGTTAATTATTCCTTAACCACATTCTTGAAATGATAAATAAATCATTTATTTTATTATTACTTTTAAATAAAGGTATTTAACTAATTTAAATACCTTTTCCCTCCAAGAAAATATAATAAAATATTCCAAGTAGTTAGATCTAGATCTTGGTTAATAATATTTTATTACTCGCCATTGTCGAGGATAACTCAATATTTTGTTATAAATAGGAGGGTTGTCCATTCATTATTCACTTTGATCACTTTCATTGTCGCGCTTTGATTATTCTTATTGCTGCTACTATTTTTCTTGCTTCTTGAGCTCCCATAGAGTTCAATACTTTTCGGGTTTTCTATACCATTGAGAGAAATAAAATTATGGATATGAAGCATTGAGGACAACCAAGAACCCATCCAATTGAGGAGGACTAGTAACAACATTCTTTTTTCCCTTCCCAGGTGCTATAATACATATAAAATTATTTATATCTTGTCTTGTCTGTTGGATGCATGGAGAAAATCTTATTTCTCTTTACTGTTTAACTACTTTTATTGCATAGATATGGGATTTTGCAACATTTTTTTTCGACTATATATTGCAGATCTAAGGATTTTAAGCAACCATATTAGTTGTTAGGGTTGTTTGTCACACACAGCTAAAGTGAGATCTTTTCATACACTTGCGTTAATAATTTACGCTAACAGGTCATAGCGTGTGGAGCGGTAGAATAAAGGTAGTGGTAGAGAACCATTGAAGTGTTGGGCTTGTGGTGGAGACCATCGTAAGAGGTATTATCTATCATATAGGGGTGTTAGACCTCAAATTTACAGTGCCCAAGAGGTGCAGACAATTGGGGATGTAGCTCAAAACATTCCCCGAATCTATGCAACAATTGATAACAGATAGGAAGAGCACCAGACATCCATCATTGAGATGGAAGGTAAGATTTGTGATAAAGTTGTTTCTATTTTGATTTATCTAGGATAAAATTATAGCTATATTAGTCCTAAACTACTGGATCAATGCTATTTGGATAAGGAAGTGCATGCAAATTCTTGGTTGGTGTAGTTGGATACACAGACTAAGGGAAGAGTTCAACATTGGGTGAAGTCTTATGCATTTGAGCTTAATGGCGTGCCTACAACAACAAAAATGAATTTGCTTCCTTTGGGTGCATATATCATGCTATTGGGCATGCATTAGCTATTTATTCACAAGAACAAGGTATATTTCTATGAGAAGATCATTGAGTGACTATATGACACTAGAGAGAAGAGAGTCTTTCATAGAAAGCAAAAGCTTACATACGTGAGGATGGTTATTGATGAGGCCCATCATTAGGTATATTTTAAGGGGTTATAGTATCACCTTTTAGATTATTTATTCTCTCTCTCTCTCTCTCTTTTACATTTGATTACATTTTGTCATATTTTGATTATTGAGAAAGGTGTAAGAGGATTATCATGACTTGAAGCCTAACATGGTTTAATGCGGGAAATTAAGCTATTTTTGAGTAAAATTCCATGTCAAGGCTCATAGTAGACAACAAGGAGCAATTATAGTAAGGTTTTCCACCTTCTTAACTTCCATAATCAGCCCAATATCTCCTCATATTCTCCTCCAATAGTTCGAAGTCAAAGGAAACCAAGCAAGTGGATGTTAAGAGGGATCCAAGGTCCACATCGTTCGAAGATCAAGGGGAGAAATGCCTACTTTTTAGGGAGATATTGGTAGCTTCCCTTTAGTATAAATGAACAAGATGAGCTCATTAGGATTTGATTTTCCATAGGCATCTAGATAACTCTTGGCACTATATTAGAGATATTTTTACTGTCATTTTTTATGTAAGAGAATTGTTATGAAATAAGACTGAGCAGTTGGTCTATTTCTCACTAAGTTGATTTCAAAGGACTGAAGCTGGTGGGTTAGGGCCCAATCCATGAGTTGTAGCCTCTCTTGTGTGCATTTGTGTTTCCTTTATGCTTCAGTATTTTTGTTAATGTCATTGTATCTTAGTAGCATCTAAAACATTAAAACCGTGTTGAAAGTCCCCCTCTCTCACCTCTTCCATTGGAGATTGAGGAGGAAGGTCTTCCACCATAGGCAAAAACATTTAGTTTATGATTTATTGGAAAATATAAAATAGTTTTCATTATGTATATCATGAATATGCTTTAGATTAGAGGTTATATTTATGATTTAGGTGACTGAGTAGCTTAAGTTAAATTCAACTCATATTTTCCACTATTTTACATGATAAGTTGTTAATGATCAATGAATGAGTGAATGTACTGGTTACAGGTTTGGATACAACATTAAAGAAGTATCCCCTCTTCAGCACTATCATTTTGGACTTCAACACTCCTTCAGTTGCCTTCCATTCTGCTACCCACAACCCTGTTTTGAAGACCATCTTCACAACCACTGAGAGCAGCCTTCTTGGTGCAAGACAAGCCTTACAAAGGTTATGAGCTTGGATAAGGGAGTTGTTAATCCCCCATCCACCTAGATCCACCTTTCTCACACCTTTCTTGACCTCCATTCCACCATACTTAGCCTCAAAACCCTCTCAGCCGGTTTCTTGTAGCATTACAATATTTCTTGTATCAATTACATGGATCTTGTAGCAGCTTCCTATAGCAGTGCTGGGAGCCACCTCCCTCACTCCAGAATCACTCCTCCACCTCACTTGAACTTAGTGTGAACCTTGGTGTACCCATAGCTATGAATTCTTGGTTCAAGGACACCCCTAGGTCACCCAAATGCCTTCTTCTATTGCTGCAAAACAGAGTAAATTGAGTGTGATTAGTCCATCAGAGAATACATCATTTGCACATTATCTAGCATGCAATAGATAGAAGTTAATTTATCATAGATTCAATGTGTGTGTGAAAGTATATTAGTTCCCTTTTTGCAAGCCGATTGAAGTCTATAGAATGACTGCAATCTAGTGTAATTTCCCTTCCTGTAATTAGATTATGTGCTAGTCTTTTCCATTGCAAAAGTAGACATTAATTAGATGAATGTGTACAATCTAGCATAAAGTCTCTCCTTGTAAACATATTAGTGTTCATGGTTTACTTTCAATATTGAGTTTCAATTAGAGTGTGATAGAATTTCTCCCTTAGAATAGCGTAACTCCTAATACCTCATAGTAGAACTAAGATGAGGATGACATGAGTATATCTCATTTGTTTTGCATATAGCACTGCCACCTCAAAGTTTTTATGAACCCTGGGTTGATAAGTAAAGTTGAGTAGCCTCTGGGAGTTGCAACACTCTTGCTGCAATACCAGGGCTCACCACTTTTTGGAACTGTTTCCGGGGAGGTGTCTAAGTAGATGTTTGTTTCTACTTAAGCATTATTTTCTACCTTTTTCTTTGCATTTAGTTTCAAAATATTGAAAAACATAAAAAATTTACTTTTATGCCTTGCAGGAGTAGGTAAAACCAAGGAATTTTCTACCAAAAACCCGCACATCTGACGCAGGACTAGCCTGCATTTTCCAGGATCACATTTCCAAAGCATATCAAAACACAATTCAATCACTTGTTGAGAAAATCACCTTCTTGGCAAAGTCAACTTCTTTTGGAAGCTTCTATTCAATAAACCCAACACTCTACTCTTCATAAGATTGGACTCATCTGCAATTAGCTTTAGAGCTCTTCAAAAGTCTTATAAAAGAGTTTAACAAATCATCACTAGATTTAAACTCCAAGCTTTAATAAAATAAAATCCCAACACTTCTCATGGCATGAGAAGTTCCAATAATGTGATCTTATGGCTATGAACCCAATACCGTTCAAACACTTTATATATTTATGGCAGATTCATATATTAAAATTTATTTCCAATCTAATGAATTTTCGAATGCTTCAATCACTAAAACTTGGACCTCGTCCTCCCTTTATCCCTCAGAATTGATTTGTCACATTATCCCCTATCA
Source organism: Pinus albicaulis (assembly GCA_034641835.2). Lineage (NCBI taxonomy): Eukaryota > Viridiplantae > Streptophyta > Pinopsida > Pinales > Pinaceae > Pinus > Pinus albicaulis. The sequence goes on along the minus strand of CM076575.1, from coordinate 557,939,823 downwards.
ACATTAACATCTGCCATTTTTGCAAAACCCAATGTAATGGTTCAACGCAGCAATTTTTTTACCATTCGTACCCAGGCTTCTTCTATCTCCCGAGGAGCGTTATCCAAAGCTTCATTCGCAATTTTCTGCAATTCTCAACAAACAAACTACCTTATTGAATTCTCATTACTGCTTTTACACATTCAATTCCATTCGACTCATAACAAATTTGAATCCAGCGTTCAACAAAACTGAGTCAAATCATCATGCAGTTAATCTCAACAACAACAGACTTACCATTTCCTGGCTAGCACATAAACCATTACAGCAAACCCCATGCGTTTACATTCACATGTGCTGGATGAAAAGAAGGCGCCCTTACTTATGCAAATTCAACCAGAATTCAAAATTCCAAATAATAATATGACACTTTTCTCTTCACAATCCAGAACACGCCTCCTATTCAGCGCTCTGACAAAACCTTCAATCGATTCTGGATTGTCAGATTAGACAATAATCTGCGTCCTTTTAAAACAACCTCAATCGATTCTGCATCCTTTTAAAACAACCTCAATCGATTCTGTTCTGCAATTATGAAACATCAAACATGTATAAAAAGCAGTCTTAACATAAAACGCAATCTTAATTTCATAGCGTTGGCTTACACAATCAGAAACGCGTTTACCACAAGGAAATCCATGTATCTAGTTATCACTGTGTGATTCCATTCCACTGAAATTGGTTATTAATATTTCTCCATGTTGTAATCGCCCACTGTTATATAAAATGTTCCACTTTTTTATTCTACTCAACAGCACTCGAATTCTACGCCCTTTTCTGAATGTCACTATTCAAGATCAATTAAATTTCATAATGAATACTGCATTGACATTTAACCAGAAATCAATTACTCTGGCAAAACATTTCACCATAGTTTCAACGCACTAGACTAATAGCAATATCTGCTATCGATCACTTTAGAATTTCACAATCCTGCAATTCTCAAATATTAGCGCCATAACCCAATTCTTATTGTAAAATCCTCGCTCGAGTCATCTCTTGACACGGGTTTTTTTTATTCCTGTTATTACAAACCACTCCTTTAAATGCTACCCATAGAACTGCAAATTACTCGCGCTGTGGTAAATAGATGATCGACTCGACTTCAGAAACTAATATATAACAGCGTCCAACTAATTATAATCTAACACATTCATACAACAGCGTTCAGATGAACCATCAACATTTTGTACCATTTTACGCTTTTGATCCAACGCCTTCTTATACTCAACAGTTTTGTGTTATAGTTCTGACATTATTAACATCGATTATTCAAATCAATATGCCAGTCCTTGCAAAGTTCAATTCATTCAATCGTGTTTGAGTTCATAAACACATCCATTTAAATTGCGCATAATATTCAACTCCCAGTTTTCAAGAAATTAATAAGAAACAAATATATAATCCAAGTCAACCAATACAAACTACTTACAAACTCTGTTATGGCCTGATACTCCAGATTGATGGCCCTCTACAAACTGCCCGAAGGCTTTCAAGGAGAATCCTTGCTCACTTCTCACACTCACACACACACACAATTTCAATGTATTTTTCTCTCAAAACCCCTTCCTATTTATACAATTTTTAAAAATGATCTAATTAAATGCTCTATCCCTTCAATTCCTCAACAAACCCCTAAATCTCTCAACATCCCTAAAGGATAGTTCTTTATCCCTAAAATCCTTCAACTAATTAAATTCCCTCATATCCTTTTATTAAATAAAAAGATATTTACAAAAAATCCTCACCTTCTCCTATTTTAATCAAATTAATTAATAAAATATTAAAAATCATCACACCCCCTTTTAACATATTTACAAAATAAAAAAAACGCCCTTGATGCTCCTGCATCAACATCTCCACAAAGTCACCCTTCACTGTTCTTCAATGACTATGAGATAGAACACCCTCTAGGTGAGCAACTTGAAAAATTTGAAGAACCTATTGGGGAAGAAGAGGAACTTACTTCACTAGAGGAAGCTTCTTCACCAGAGGAGCCTGCTTCACCAGAGGAACCTGCTTCACCAGAGGAACCTGCTTCACCTATTCAAGTTATGGTTGAAAATAGGACCCAAGGAGTCTTTCCCACCAGAGAAACCAATGGAGAGATTAGAATGAAGAGCATCAACCCTTCAACCCTTCCACACTTCCATGGCTTAACTTCTGAGGATCCTAACACTTTCATGTTTGAGTTTGTTGCTGTCTACAGGACTTATGACTATGCCTTAGATGAACAAAAGTTAAAATTTCTCCCCTCTATCCTTAAGGATGCAACCCTGCATTGTTTCATGGGTCTGCCTAGGAAAAACATTACCACTTGGGATTAAATGTAAGATTCATTCAACAACAATTATAGAGACTATTGTAGGTCCAAGGAAACCAAGGAAGAAATATTTAGAATTACCTAGAGCCTGATGAATCTCTAGAGGAATATGTTGAGCGATTGCAACTGAACTTCAAAAGGGCCAATTGCACCCTTTGAGGAATCAGGGAAGAAGTGATAGAAAACCTTAATATGCTGCTTGGAGGATATATCTATCAACTACCTTATGAGGACATCAATACTATATCCAGAAACCACTCTAGGGAAGCGAGGAAAAAAGATAGAGATAGACAAAGCCTAACCATTACCCCTTCCACTTAAACCTCCATTAAGCATGAGATTGGAAACATGTTGGAGGATTTTAAAAGTGAGACGGTGCACACCTTTTCGTTACAAATGGACATAATGCAGATCAAGAGGAAACAAGAGGAAACATAGAGAGTCTAAGTCTAATTTATGGAACTAAATTAGAGCATATATTTAATTATCAATCCAGGCTAGTAGAATTCAAAACACGCCAAAATATATGGACCTTACATCTAGTTAGTTCAGGAAGTCATTTTTTAAGATTTGGAAAAGTGAAATGCATGATGGGATAACTAAACATCTATTTTTAAAGAGCAAGCAAAGAAATCATGTAAAGAAAGAATTCAATTTTACTCTATGAAAGCATGTGAAGAAAGCATTCAGATTTACTCTATGAAAGAATGTGAATAAAGCATTCAGATTTACTCTATGAAAGCATGGAAATGATTGGTCAATGTCATTAGTATATTTTAGAAGATGGAGAAGAGGCTTTACTGTAAGAGTCCGTGGTATCCTTCCACATTCCTTATATAATAACATTGCCAAGAAGCTATGAAAGAATAATGAAATGAAAGCACGTAAAGTTAATCTAGAAAGCAAACAAGAGAGTCAATCTTGATCTAATCCAATCCTCGCTCATGGAGAAGAAGCTCTACTCTAAGAGTCATTGGTATCCTTCCACATCCAAACTAGTTATTGAATTATAAATCAATATTTACAAAATTAAATATGGCCATCACAAAAGTTCATAATGAAAACATGTACAAGTATTTACAGTAGAGAAGAATAAACATACATGACTGAAATTAGCATATTCAAAATTATAAACACCATTCAACAATAAAGTGCACTTAGCTCAAATGGGGGCCCTCCACTCTTGCCTAGTACACCTTCAACACAATCAACTATAGCAATCCATTCAAATCATATGATGCACAAGAAAATGAGAGAGAGCAAGTTTTCAATCTTCAATTGTCTTCAGTAAATAATAATCTCTACAATTTCCAAGGGTAGCTTATAACTAAGGGAGCCTTGTTTAAATAGGCCAAATCATAACAATAAAAGCTAAAAAGGTTGTAACAACTAATAATTATATTCAATCCACCTTACAAGGTCGAATTCATCATTTAGTTACAAAAAATATGGGTGAATCCAATAAAATCATAAAACTACCCATATTTCAGGGGATTTTCTGAGCGACAGGTCAGGTTTGACCAGAGTTAACCATCACTAATACAGCTAATTTGATTCGATCTAATAGGTGTTTTTCCATCTGTGGTTCCCATAGTTTCCAGATATATATTCGGTTTGAGCCCTGGTTTCCTACAACCATCACTTTGAACGAGCCATTACAAGCTTTTCCAATTCTGTCCAAATTTAATTATAATTCTTATTTTGTCAAAAATACTAAAATAATTCAAAGACATAGTTTGAATACATTGTTGTGTATGAAATAGGCAAAATGAGGTGGATACGGTGATAAAGTAGTGAGAAAATATGATAAATGATGAAATATGTATGTCAAAAGAAGCCAAAATGGGAGACTAACACTCCCCCTTGCTATGCATTTAGCATATCCTCATGCTTGATTAGATCACGTAAATCTTCTTCTTCTTCCCCTGGATGTTGATGTCACTTCCTCAACCTGTGCTGCCTGTAAAAGAGCATCTATCCCTTTTGTTCCTCTTTCCTCCTTCTTATATATTTGAGTTTTCACTTTTTGCCTCTCATACTTGTACTACCAGGTTTTATTTTCCTGTAGCCATTTGTATACCTGCCTTGAGATAAGTAAATTCTGAGTCTCAAGTTTCTTTGCTTTCTTGTCGAGTTTCTTGTTTTCTTTCAAGATTTTATTGTTTTGTTTCTTATACATCTCGTTTTTAGTTTTTAGATTCCTTTCCATGATTTCTATTACCTTCAGTTTTGTCCTCAACTCTTTTATTTGTTCCATTTCATCCTTTTTGTCTTTTCCATAGGATTCTTCAAAAGTTTCAGCTGCATATTTATTGATTTTTTTACTTAATTTCTCATAGGGAGAATCAGAGGATGAACACTCTCTTTCATTTATATCATGCCATTCATCTTCTTTGTTTTCCTTCAGTTTTTCATTTTCTTGCTACTCTAATTATTCAAGGTAATTCTTATACCTTTGATGTACTTCATTAGCTGGTAATTCCTCCTCAACTATATCCTATGTTTCATCCTGGGGTTCTTCAAGTGTTCTCACTTCTTCCAACATTATTTTTATGGATTTCCTAGGAAAAGAGACAAAAGGGGGCTCACCCACAGGTGAATGCAAATTGCAAAGTCCAGAAATGTCGAGGATGTGAGGCTAATGGAGGAAAAACTCAGTGAGATGGGGAAGGTCCTAGCTGATGTTAGACTCAGAGAATCAGTGTTGAGAGAAAAATTACAAGTGGAGCAAGTAAAGAACATGAGGCTGAAGGAAAAATTGCAACAAAAGGACACAACTTACGACCATGGAAAATTTGTAATATCCCCAAATTAGCAGTCAGCTAATTGGGATATTAATTTTGATTAATTTTGGAAAATCCCAATGTTGGGTGGAAATAAAGTGGGTAGGGTACCCAAAATTAATAATTAGGCCAAATAAAGTCTTTTACTAAAGTCCCTATTGGAAATTTGCGGCTTTAATGGTGGGGTCAAGTTGGTCTTAGGTGGCAGTGTAGAAGAGGCACGAAAAGGACAGTGTGGGATTGACAAGAGGAAGGTAGCACGTGATTGGCCAAGGAGAGGCAGCATAGGCCAAGGTGGGACCCAAGACATACATTGGGACTCAATGGATAAAATGAAGAAGGTAAGGCTCATTTGGTCATTCATTCATGCAACTATTTTCTTCTTGTCAAATTGATAGAGCACACTTGAGCTGGAGAGCCAACTCTGTAGTGTTGTTTAGCACATGAGATCTTCAAGCAGAGATATCAACCTCTTCCTCGGGGGAATTAGAGTGCCCACTTAGGAGAGGATTTCCACACATTGTGAGGATAATATCTAGCAACAACATCAGGAGGAAGCATAGCTAGTTCTAGACTGCAGAGAGGAGGAGACTATGTAGGGGAGGACACAATACAAAGAGGATTTGGTTGTTCTGGGAGGTGAGAAGAGAGGGAGTTGTAGCTGAGATTTGGTGAGGAGGCTTGGAGCTTCCTAACATGTATTTTTGTGGCATTTTGGAGACTTCCAGTAGCAATATTTATAGGAGTATCAATTTACCCAGTAGTGTAGTGAGTCAAGCCCAAGAGGGCCAATTTTCAGACTCAAGTTTTGGGCGAACCCTTTCTGGGTTTTTGTGGGTTTATTGAGGAGAAGCCAAGATTAATTTCACATAATTTTATAGGTAGATTTGAGGTTTCAAATAGATATCCTAACTTAACCAACAATTAGAGGAGCTAGGAGAAATTGGGCCGAAATTCTGGGGTCAAAATTTGGCCAATTCCTTTGTGGGTTTTTGTGGGTTTCTTGAGTAGAGTCTGGGGTCAAAACCCCAGAATTTTCTGAGTAGTGTAGCTATCCCTAGTGACATTTCTTTGGGAGCAACAATAACATTTCTGGTAGATTGCAGCGCAGATCTATAGCCATACAACGTACCTTCGTTAGGGTATTTCAACATTGATTCAAAGGGTTTCTCTAGCTTTCCTTGAGCAAGCCTAGGTGCCTTCATTCCAACACCTCCATTGTACTCATTTCTAGCAAATTAATAAAATGTCTCAACAATATTTTATGGCTCCATTAGTGTTTTGATAAAAAAAATTTGTTTTGTTGTCTCCTTAATATATTTTAGCATGTTATTACTGTTATTTTTCCATTTGGGATATTACAGTGGTATCAGAGCTTCGTTCTTGGCTCAACCATGGGGGTCTTTTTCTATGAACAAGGAGGGTAGGCAGAACCTTACCCACCAAAGGCAGTAGAGGTGGAAAATATAGGGGAGTAAAGGAGAAAGGGGGAAGCTTCATTTGGTAACATTTTCAAGTTCCTAAATGATTTAGCCAAAGGATAGAAGAGAATGTTGGAACGACTCAAGCAACATACTAGGAATGAGAACATCCATCAGGAATCCCTAGTTGGGGAGACTTTGGGGGTCTCACAAAAATGTGACCACAATTTACCAGCCACTCACCCGCCATCCTTCAGGAGGCCAACCAGGATCACAATGCCTACATTCTTACTTCCAGTACCAAGTGAGAAAGGTAGGCGACATGATCATATACCCATGGGAGATTATTTTCGAGAATGATAGTCCATGGGGGAAAACTTCAGAGAGGATTTTTCCTTCAGAGATTACTGCCAGCTTAGGTGGGATGAACAAGGAAGGAACAATGGGGGGTCTAGCATGTAGACTTCATATTTGCAACATACCATTGGGAGGACACATTTTCCCACATACGATGGATCCACTGATTGCACGGCTTGGGATCGGGTGGAAAATTTAGATGCCTCTTTCCATCTTGACCGAATAACAGAGGGGGAAGCCATCAAAATGGCTACCTCGCACTTGGAGGATGAGGGCACACAATATTTTGGGGAGCTCGTAGATACAACTAGTGTGACGCAGGAATCACCCTTGTTGGAGACTTCCTTGACCATATTGGTTGACATCTTAATGGAGAGAGTAGAGCCTACCCCAGTAGAGCCATCCATTGAGGTGATGACCGGAGTCATGTCCAAGTTTTTGGGTGACAACCACGTGCAATAGATGGGTGAGGTGCTAAGAGATGTATCTACCTTTGATGAGGCACTAAGAGATACAGAGGTAGAGTAGGAGGGCATTGATTCTATATGTAATTAGGATGACGACTCTTCTTTGGATGAGTCCATGGGGTCATATGAGGATGCTTCTCGGGAGCATGAGTATTCATGCAGAGTTGATGACAGTAGGTCGGTTTTGTATTCCAATGTGCATGTGGTATCATGGGAATCTATGGGAGATATTCAAGATGATGAGTCACTTGTGATGATTCAACCAGAGCGACTTATGGTACAACTAGAGGGCACATTGGAGCATCAAAACAACACACTTCACGCATACATAGATGGGGCTAGCAACACAGTTGGGTCACCTTTGGCCATTGGAGAGAGAGTGATGGAGCTACCTAGTCAAATCTCATGTGTTGAATTGGATAATGGGATGAGACGACCTGAGTTTCACATGGTGCAATATCTGAAATTCAGGGTTGCTTTAGGTGCAGGAGTTCACGCATTCGATCCCTCTCTTGGGGTTGGATGGTGAGAGATTCTGAGTTGGTACCCAATGGAGTGGGTTATGGAGATGGTGATGCACTGAGGTGTAGCTTAACAGGAGCTTCCATGCACTAAGGTTACCGGAAGCCCGGACTAGCATTGGGATCCGAGCGAGACTACTCATCACTTCCTAGGTATGCCAATTTACTATGATCTGGAGGGTACAATTGACCTAGAAGTTGAGTGTACACGTTCACTAGGGGGATTTTCAGCCAGCACCAGTGTCCAACTAGTTTAGGTATAGAATTCTTGAGTTTTCTTGGTACAAGGATTGTACACAAGATCACGTGATGATCAACATACTTTGGCAGGAGTTTGACAAAGGAGGGGGAATTGGTAGGCCACCAGACATTTCCTTGTATGGAGATGGGGATTCTTTGCATTTGTTTGGGGCATGGAGGACACAGAGGAGCAGAGCATGATTGGCATCAATACTAGTACCTAGGGAGATTCACTTCTTGGGTCCCTCGGTGAGGATTTGGAAGGGAAATCCTTTCATTAGAGAGTATGGTGATGCAGCAGTGGAGGTGATGGTACCGATTGAGTATGGGCCACCACATATGGATACAACCTTAGGAGATCACACCCTGGGACGTGTAGGAGCATTCATCATTGGGAAGTGGTATGTAGATGGGAATGGAGATGCATGGGGGTGTGTTGTAGTATGTCAGACTACATTGTAGAGTAGGATTGCTTCCCATCACATTGAGTACATGCGAGAGTGATAGGTGCAAAAACGCAGGATGGAAACATGATGGTACAAGACGGTATACTTGTTTCCAGGGGTATCCATTGGTGTACAGGGGCAGGTTGCAGCATACAGTGGCAGGTCGAGGAGTGCATTGATACTTGGTGGTATGAAATGACACATGATGCAGAGAAATGGGCTCTTGGAGGATGCAACTCACCTAGGATTGATGAGGATCTTGTTGAGCATCTGGAGACGCCACGTTTAGTGGACAGAGGGCTACGAGGGTGTTATCAGCAGATCTAAGGCAGAGAGAGTGTCATTTGGAGGATTACTCTTGAGCATTCAGGTAGACCCTTGGTCACACCCTTTGGGACATACCTACCCATCATCCTTCATTGTTGCTTATGGTCTGTTGAGACCTCGAAATTCATTGCAACAACATGGGGGATGACCACCCAGTCCGGACCTTAAATAAATTCCTTTTCCATTTGGAATGGTGGTTCCGAATGGTTTAACTAGGTCCAGTTACCTTCTCTCAATTTCCATTGGCTTAAAATATGACTTTTGTCTACCAATGGGAAAGGGACATTAGATCCTTTCTCTTGCTGATTGGGCAAGAAAGTGATTCTTAAGCTAATTTGGGCTTAGCTAGGCCACAACTAAAGTTTTGCCTCTTTGGGAAGAGGACTTTTTAAGGATGTAGAATTTAATCTAAATGCAATATTATTCTAAGATGCAAGAAAAAGAAAATATTTTAATCCTATCTCAATTAGGAAGATATAAATCTATCCCAACTGAGAGCAAGATATTTTAAATAATTGAGATTTAAATATGTTTGTTTTAAATTACTATCAAGCTAACGAAATAGTTCAATTAACTGACATTGTGAATACCAAACACATCCTACTTAGAGACCTCTTAACTGAAATAATCAATCAACAACACTAAGGAAGTAGTTCTCGAAATGATATTGACCATTTAATAGTAACTTGAATAATTAAACAATAGCATGCGGAAATAGTTCACAACATATCACTATTCAATAAATCAGTTTTATAAGACATATTTCTGAGTAAATAGTTACTCAGAAATCATAATTCAATCCATAAGAGTAGAGACAAATAATAACATAAATTGAAGCAAATTATTTATACCGACAGAAGTGCACAAGTATGCGAGTAAATTGACACATTCCTGTTATAAAATGAAACCAACATTTAAAATAATAATATTATAAATACCAATTTATTAAGTCCATTTCTCCAACTCCAGTATCTAATAGTCTTTTACAATTCCTGAATTTCTGCTTTCAAAATCAGAGCTACAGTAGTGCGAGACTCTGTTCATTATACATAACTCAGAATGTAAAAGAAAAACCTCAATAATCTCTAGATCTGAGATTCCTCTCCTCTCACCCTACATCTTTAAATCCTCTAGACAATAGTGCCATCAAGAATTCTAGAATTGCAGAAGAGAGAAGCCCTTTATTACATTTTGCAATCTGCTATTTATAATATTTACAAAAGAATTCTTCATAGGAAAGTTTGTTGAAGAGTGGTTTTGCTCCATCAATTTTCATTGGTTTAAAATCGTATTCTTCAATTGTTTGAGCCTTCTCATTGATTGAGAGCTTCTTCTCATCTCTTCAACTGTTTCCCTGCAAAAACAAATCAAAACAAAGTTAAAATGTAAAAATAAAATCAAAATGAAAAAATAAATTAAAATAATCAAAAATTAATTAAATAAATAATTGAAAAATGAAATATAAGTTTTATTTTGATTTATGTGCTGATATAATTGGCCAAGGATATCATTAACGAATGGATTTGCATTTATAAGAAGTTGTGGGCAAATTAAAATGCAGAAAATAAAACTCATAAAATTTATTTTGTTAAAAATTCAGAGCATGATCTTCTGCTGAATTTTAGACCCAATAAATGATCAAATCTGGAAATGAAACAACTTTAGAAATGTTCTCCATGATTTTATCTATCTAATGAGTCGTCTTAGGCCTCATTTGGCCAAGTAAAACTTCATTTATGAGCTTCCAAAGTTTGTATATTAAAATTTTTAGAATTTAGGAATTTTTGTTGTTTGGAATAAAAATCAAAAAATTTTAATTAAATTCTAATCCTAAATTAGATTATAGTTTTTAATTAATTAATGTTAATTATATTATTAATCTAATTAAGTTATAATCCAATTCTAAATTAAGTTAGCATTATCAATCAATTAATTATAATTACATTATTAATTTTGATTAATAAAAACTAATTTGAAATAAAATTAAACTAATTAAAAATGTTTTATTAATTAATTAAAATATTAAAATATTATATTAATGTTAAAATTTAAATTATATTAAAATTATAATTAAAATATAATATTAATTATAATATTATATAATATAATATATTTTAATATAAAAATTCAAAAATGATATAAAATACACACCATGTGAGAGAGAGAGAAGGGAGGAGGAGAGGTGAGTGAATGGGAGTTATAAGAGTGAGTGGAAGGTGACATGAGGGTGATGTCACATAGGGAGGAGTTAAGTGGAGGGATAAGGTGGAGGGTGAAGTGAGGATGATGTGAGGTGGAGATACGAGAGTCATAAGGAGGATGAGAAAACTTTATATTAAAAAAAAAAACTTAACCTGTCGCATAAAACTAAAAATCGCACATCGCAATTCTTTAAAAGATGAGCTTGAAGTATTTAAGCAAAATTGCGATATTGCGATTTCGGGATTTCGTAATCACAAATTATTTCGGATCGCAATTTTTTAGATCGAGATTTTGGAAGGAATGATGTGAAGTGGGGCCCACATGGATTAACCATCCTACAATTTAGACTACAACCACTTTGCAATTCTGGAGTTTTGGGTTTGAAAATTTGTTTTAAAATAACAAGTTGAAGTATATTACCAATATCCCGAAACGTATTTTCCTCTATTTTTTAATTTAGCTAGGTCATTTTGTAGGACCAATAGTGAAAAATGAAAAATTAGTAAAAATTACTAAAATTTAATTTTTATAATGAAAACTATTTTAACTACGAAAATTGAAATATTGGTACACTTTATACATTTTTTTACCCAAGCGAGAAAAATGATCAAAACTTCAAAAGGGTGGAATTTACAAACCGGTTGACTAAATGGTGCGAAACAAGTATCGTTGGAAAGCTTGTGAAAAATGGATTCAATAAAATAATCAAAACAAAATTCTGAGGAAGATGAAAAAATGACAAAAATGTAAGATAATTAACTTAATGAAAATTATAAAAGGTGTTTAGCCAAAAATTTTGGTAGAAAGGGTCCCCATTATTAGAAGTACATAAGTCAAAAATTGGAGGGAGGGGGGGCGGGTTTGTTTTATCACAACAATGGCGACATACGGGAGAAGAACCAGTTATCTCTGATTAAAGATAATGAACTTAAATTTACCCAAAGGTTAAAAATAATGGAAATCATGAAATCGTCTAACATTAAAATATTTCCATAAGTCCCACATCAATAGATTAAGCAATGTGAGTTTGTAAAGATAAGTATTTAAAATAGACTTGAGTTAAAGTGATGAATCCAAATTTGGGGAAATTTGTTTTTTAAAATTTTCCTCATGTGAAAAATAGAAGAAGGTAGAGATATTTGTTTTTGATAAAGCATATATCCATTTTGTGATTGTCTCTGACATTGCTTCACTACCAGTGAGCCTGAACAGTACCTCGACGAAGTTGTCTTTTATGCCATACAAGCCTAGTCCGGCTGCCAGCGAGCGTCCATAACTCTAACGGGTTTACTTGTATTTCTCATGCTTCCTCTTTTTATCACTCTTTTGATAAGTGCATGTGCAAGCTTTTTATTTATGATGTATTTGAGTGAAAGAGGTGGGATGGTAATAGAGATTTATTATTTAATGGACATAGTACTTTCATAATGTTTGCTCCAAATTATTTTCCTGCAACTATTAATCAGAGGATTTTTATGTGAAGGGGTAGGAGGGATTCATTGAATTAAACTCAAATCAATTATTTCTTTGAGAAAGTAAACTCAATCACTTATAAGGGATGTGTGTTCCTCTATGAAAAATATTTAAAGCAAGATGGCTATATGGTTCCATAAAGATATGTCTTTAATGATAAATGAAATTCACTTAAATGGATAGAGTAAGAGATTTCCCATTTATGTCAACAATTGTAAGGTAAGAAAAATACCTTTCATATAAATCATGACAAAGTCACCAAAAATCAAATCAAAACTGAAAGTAAAAGGAAAATAATTCATAAACTAAAGTAAGAAAAGAAATCAGCAAATAAAAAATGAAGAAAGAAAATTAAAAGAAAAATAAAATTTAAAAGATAAATTCTAACAAGATCGCTTATATGAATTTCTCAACAAAGGATTATAAAAGAAAATAAGCATATGTAAGTTCATTCCTATGTTGAGATTTTAAAATTTTTATTTTGCAGAGTTATATAAAAATCAGGCTCTCAAAATGTAGAAGGTGAATAATAGTTATGATAGATAATATGTTGCATGCGAAGTTTCTGTCTGTTGCAAATTTTCTTTTTCAAGGAAAAACCTGCATAAAAGCATCTTAACTATTTTCTAATAAAATTAATGCTTTAAATAAACAGACTAAAGGTTCAGAAACTCCCCAATCTAGCTGATTTCGATGAGGATCATTACTGCATCTCTCAAGAATCTCAAAGAGAAAAAATAAATTTTGAAAACTGATCTGGTAGAGATACAAATGGTTCATGAAGACCTGAGAAAGATGATTTTCACCAATGCAAGTTAACTTCTTTCTTGAATTAGAATTAAAAGCATGAAGAAGTTTTATTGAACCAAAATCATTATATTAAATCTAAAGTAAAACAAGCAGTAAACTAAAAGAAAGCAATGTTTCATGTTCAAGGAATCACAAATAAATTGAATTCATCAAAAAAGAGGGTGAAGATATGTTTTGTTATGAATTGAAACGATGAATTTTCTTTTGTTTCTTCCAAATTTCTATAAACCCCAAAGTATTGAAATTGATTCAAAATCTTGAATAATATAATAGTTAGATAAAGGAGATTTGAATCTTTATATGATGATTATGAAAATAAATTCAAAATAAAAGAAAATTAAAAATATAGATTAATCATTGGCATATTACCTTGCTAAATTTTTCGCATCGCAAGATTCTTTGCCATGCATAACTTAAAATCTACGACTTCCACTTTTTCCGATATGCGAATGAGATCTTTCCATAAAACTTAAAAGATAATGATGGAAAGCCAAATATCGAAGTTTATCGCAGCAAAAGATCTTGAAGACAAAACTTCATTTAATTTTAGCGATGCGATATAAATTTTACAATGGAAAAGTTGCGATATGAGTATGTGCGATGGGAAATTGCGGAGAGATGAATGCGATATCGAAGAATAGTCATATTGGAAGATTAATGCTTGTTAATGAAATGAAATGCCGATATTATTCTTGCGATAATGAAAATGCGGTAAATGACTAATGCAACGTGACTACAAATATCAAAATATATGTGTGGAACATTGGTTTTGCAACCCATACAAACAGTGATCAATTATGCATGGTTGCACTTTACATATTTTATAACTTACCTTCCTGCAGATTTCATAACTTAACACTTTCGCAATTTTGCGATTTTGCGATTTTCGCAATTCGCAGCGAACTCATCGCTTGTTGTAACTTTTATCGTTTAACATATTAATTATCTCGTGCGATATGTGATATGTGTAGCATTGCATCGGAATATCCTTACCTTGCCTTTTATCGCATCCCAACTAATATAATTTACCGAGCGAGGTCTTAACAATAACCACTAAAATTTCCAATATGCGAAATGTAATTTTGTTGGTGCGCCGATGTGTGATGAAGAACGAACCCGATATTTTTATTATATGAATTTTAATTTCATCTCAGATCTGGGACATCGGAAATTTTAAATATATGCCCCTACCAAATTTGTGATTTATAAATGGACGCGATATCTGTATATAAAGAGGATTTAAATGTCATATCGGGTTCGGGTTATATAAACATCGCAATTTTGGCGAAGTAATTTTATCGGAAAATGAATGAGAATGAATATCGGAAGTTATGCATCAAAGGTTTCTTATCAGGGATCATTAAGAGCTGTCTCTGATAAAATTTTGTGATACAGATAATGTGATATCGAACGGAGAGATCATCGGAGATCGAATATATTTAGTGTATGCTCATTTCAGATCTTCCGATATGCGATTTATAATGAGCCATATATGGGGTCTATGATTTCTTTAAAATATTCAATTCAAAAAGAAAGTTAGTGATTTAACTTTGCTTTATAATAAATAACCCTTTAATAATTTTAATTAATTGTCAGAATAATTGATTGAAAAGTAATTTTACCAGATCTTCCTTATGAAGAGAATTTGTGAAATATAAATATTTGGTATGTTTCCTCTGACAATTCATTAAGTCTTATCAGGATTTCAATAAATATAAGAAAAATTTAGATATCCTTCAAATTTCAGATGAAATCAGAAATACTTCTCTGAACATGTTGCATATTTAAGAAAATTTGGCTGCTTGCTTATCTTGAGTTTTCATAATCAAGTCAATGAAGATTTGCAAATGAAACAAAATAGAAATAAGAAACAACATTTGAAATTAAAATAACAATAGATGACAATGAACCTGTAAACACATACCTGGAAGAATTTTGATTGTAATTTTTACCTCTTTGAAGCTTCAAGTTTTCCCAAATTTTCTCAAAATTTTCATAAGTGCAATATCACTTTCTTATTTTAATCTAAAATGCTAAGTAATGAATTTTCCAAAATTGCATCATTTCCAAAATTACATCAGAAGACAAGAGTGGTAAAAATGAGTTCTTATAATTACTTGTGAATAAAAAATTGTCACGTGGTAGAAAATTCTTGGAATTTCTTCATGTATGATCAATGATATGAATTGTGAAAAACAAGAAATTGAAGGCTTGAAAAATAAGAATGATCATATAATTCAAGAGTTTTCTAAAATGCTCCAGGCTGCTTTTCTGAAATGAAATGCTCAAAATAAATTGGATTCATTACTTGTTTTTTTGAAAATCTCAAATAATGAAATAAATGCGAACAGAAAAGAAAATTAATCTATTCCTATTTCTAACTTAATGAAAGAAACATGAATAGGTATAATTATACTTCCAATGTAACCATGTAAGCATTTTAATTCCTACATGTATGTACATGTCAAACATTAGTAAAAATGAAAATATAATTAAACTACAAAAACTAAATCTGAAAGCATAATGTATCTTTATTGTTAGTAGCTTATTATCCATTACCTTATCTTGAAATGTCCTTTCCAACTGAATTTCAATTGGATCATAGAAATCAGGATGGATTTCCATTATTGAGTTGGAGAGATTTAAAAGAGAATATGACAAGCCAGGTTGTAGAAATGGTCTTTCAGAAACAATGGCCTGTGTGATTTTGTTAGTGTTATGTTTAAGTGCTAAATTATTAACGATCTTCTGTAAATGAAAAATTTCAAATGTCTTCCAAATTGATCAATGAAAAACGGATGGAAGTCTGATAGATCCAACAAAAGATTATTAATTGAATTAGATTGCTGGTCATAACGTAAAAATATACTCTCTTATTTGCACCACTCTTGAGAAAGAAGTAATTGATAAGGAATGAACATCAATTAAAATTGGAAGTTTGATAACTTTTGATGTTCAGAATTATAATTTGGATCTTCATTTTTCCCTTGAGATAATGCATCAATTGAGTGTTCAATATTGATCTTCTCAATATCCCAACACAAAGTATCTAAATATCTAGGACTAAAAACATAAAATAAATCTAAAATTAAAAATAAATGTTGAAATAATAACAAAATTGAATGATAGTTTACACTAGTGTTACAATTATTGTTACAACACAATTGGGAGTGACCTAAAGTAATTTCCTCTTCACAAGAATTGGGTAGAATAATGCAATTAGCATGATTGTTGATACCCACTTGTGAATTAGAGAGAAAGATGACTCTGAATAGGAATGCGAGCTTGATCATCATATAAATCATAGATTGGAATGGTTTCTTGAATGTTGAAATCATAAGTTGGAAAATGAGAACTATTTGGAACAATTTCTAAATTAGATTGTTCTTCATTTTCACATGTGATTAGATTTTGATCATGATGATTCAATTTTAAAGAAGACAAATCAATATCCTCAATGTAAAAGTAGTTATCATAAATGACCTCAAGACATTCATTAGAATTCCCTTCAATCTTATTCAATGTATCAAAACAAAAAGGAATGTTAAGCTCATGTTTATTAATGCCAGAAGAATGATAATTAATTAATTCTCTATCTTGATAAAAACTAATCGGCAATTCATTTATATCTGCTTCTCTTTTTTCTGAAATATTTTTAATGTGAAGAGAATTTAAGTTTCTATTAGAGAAATTATTAGGATAAAGAGAAAAATATGAATCCAAAACAATGCATTTGAAAATGTCTCTATTTGAGCACTTTGGTGTATTTTCTTTATTGCAATTTTCAGATTTAAGATCGTTTTCTTGGCTACTTATGCTTTATTGAAGAATGTTGGTTTGTTGATATGAATTTGGAATTTGCTCATCATGAAAGAATTCAGAAATTTGTACAGCGGATTGCATATTATTGGAAAATTTAATCATTGCTGGTACTTGCGGATTATGATCTGATTTTCTAATTCTAATGCATACTGATTTTCAGATTTCAAACTGGTATCTTCTTCAATACTGCTGCTAATTTTTTCTTGCAATTGATTAGTGAAATTTTCCAAGTTTCGAAATTGAAATTCATTGACATGTAAAGGTGCACCTTGATCTTTCTCAATACTGTAAGAAATGTGCAGAAATTGAAGGAATCAATTATACAAAATATAGGCCATTTTATCATCATTTGTTTGTACCTCCATATTGAAATTCTTACTTATGTCAATGAAATTAGAAATAAATTGATCAAAGTTTGAAATAATTTCACATGGGTTATGAATGGAAGGAAGAGAGAAAATATGTTAAAACCAATCTAATAATTCTTTTTTTGAAGGTTTATTTTCAATTTTCAATTTTAAACAATTCAAACGAAATCTAATGGTAAAATTAACTAACGACTCACCTTAAAACCTTCGTAGATCTTCAAAATCATCACATACCTGTTCGTAGATATATCTATCAAATTTACAAAGGAATATTGTAATAAATTGTTCCCAAGTGTGGATTGAGGCATCTGGACGTGATTTACACCAGTTTCTGGCTTTTTCCAATAATGTGAGAGTAAAAATCCAACATAAAATACCTTCATCAATTTCATGAAAAGTAGAATTTGAATTTTTTTGAATGAATTGTAAAGTATGATCAAATGCAGGAGTATTCATCTTACCGTTAAATTTTACCTGAGACAAGTGTCTTACTATTTCTGGTGGAGTATTGGAAGATACTTGTCCAGAAATACAACTCCAAATTGGAAGTTTTAAATGAGTCATTATAATAAAAATAAAATATTAGAATACAAAGAATCCAAAGGAAAACAAGTTTTAGCCCTCCTTCTAGTGCCAAAATGTTAAGGCCTCGAAATTCGTTGCAACAACATGGGGGATGACCACTCGGTCCGGACCTTAAAGCAGTTCCTTTTCCATTTGGAATGGTGGCTCTGACTGGTTTAACTAGGTCTAGTTACCTTATCTCAATCTCCATTGGCTTAAAATATGAGTTTTTTCTACCAATGGGAAATAGACATCAAATCATTTCTCTTACTGATCGAGAAAGAAAGTGATCCTTAAGCTAATTTGGGCTTAGTCAGGCCACAACTTAAGTTTTGTCTCTTTGGGAAGAGGACTTTTTAAGGATGTAGAATTTAATCTAAATGAAATATTATTCTAAGATGTAAACAAAAGAAACTATTTTAATCCTATCTCAATTAGGCAGATATAGATCTATTCCAACTGAGAGTAAGATATTTTAAATAATTGAGATTTAAATATGTTTGTTTTAAATGAATATCAAGCTAATGAAATAGTTCAATTAACTGACATTGTGAATACCAAACACATCCTACCTAGAGACCTCTTAACTGAAATAATAAATTAACAACACTAAGGAAGTAGTTCTCAAAATGATATTGATTTTTTAATCAGTAACTTGAATAATTAAACAATAACATGCGGAAATAGTTCACAACATATCACTGTTAAATAAATCAGTTTTATAAGATAGATTTCTGAGTAAATAGTTACTCAGAAATCATAATTCAATCCATAAGAGTAGAGACAAATAATAACATAAATTGAGGCAAATTACTCATACCGACAGAAGTGCACAAGTATGCGAGTAAATTGACATATTCCTGTTATAAAATGAAACCAGCATTTAAAATAATAATATTATAAATACCAATTTATTAAGTCCATTTTTCCCGCTCCGGTCTCTAATAGTCTTTACAATGCCTGAACTTCTTCTTTCAAAATAAGAGCTACAGTAGTGCAAGACTCTGTTCATTATACGTAACTCAAAATGTAAAACAAAAACCTCAATAATCTCCAAATTTGAGATTCCTCTCCTCTCACCCTACACCTCTAAATCCTCTAGACAATAGTGCCATCAAGAATTCTAGAATTGCAGAGGAGAGAAGCCCTTTATTACATTTTGCAATCTATTATTTATAATATTTACAAAAGAATTCTTCATAGGAAAGTTTGTTGAAGAGTGGGTTTTCTCCATCAATTTTTATTGGTTTAAAATCATATTCTTCAATTTTTGGAGCCTTCTCATTAATTGAGAGCTTCTTTTTCTCAGTTCTTCAACTTTTTTTCCTGCAAAAACAAATCAAAACAAAATTAAAATGTAAAAATAAAATCAAAATGCAAAACGAAATTAAAATAAATCCAATCAAAACTTAATTAAATAAATAATTGAAAAATGAAATGTAAGTTTTCTTTTGATTTATGTGCTGATATAATTGGCCAAGGATATCA
Organism: Pinus albicaulis; assembly: GCA_034641835.2. Classification (NCBI taxonomy): domain Eukaryota; kingdom Viridiplantae; phylum Streptophyta; class Pinopsida; order Pinales; family Pinaceae; genus Pinus; species Pinus albicaulis. The sequence goes on along the minus strand of CM076575.1, from coordinate 557,920,172 downwards.
TTGATGAATGGATCTGCATTTAGAAAAAGTTGTGGGCAAATTAAAATGCAGAAAATAAAACTCAGAAAATTTATTTTGTTAAAAATTCAGAGCATGATCTTCTACTAAATTTTAGACCGAATATATAATCAAATTGGAAATGAAACAACTTTAGAAATGTTCTCCACGATTTTATCTATCTAATGAGCCATCGTGGGCCTCATTTGGACAAGTAAAACTTCATTTATGAGCTTCCAAAGTTTGTATATTAAAATTTCTAGAATTCAGGAATTTTTGTTGCTTGAGCTAAAAATCAAAATTTTTTAATTAAATTCTAATCCTAAATTAGATTATAGTTTTTAATTAATTAATGTTAATTATATTATTAATCTAATTCAATTATAATCTAATTATAAATTAAGTTAGCACTATCAATTAATTAATTATAATTACATTATTAATTTTGATTAATAAAAACTAATTTGAAAATAAAATTAAACTAATTAAAATATTAAAATATTATATTAATATTAAAATTATAATTAAAATTTTTTAATTAAAATATAATATTATATAATATAATATATTTTAATTAATAATTTAAAAATCATATAAAATACATACCACGTGAGAGAGAGAGAAGGGAGGAGGAGAGGTGAGTGAATGGGAGTTATAACGGTGAGTGGAAGGTGACATGAGAGTATGTCACATAGGGAGGAGTTAAGTGGAGGGTTAAGGTGAAGGGTGAGGTGAGGATGAAGTGAGGTGGACGTACAGGATTCATAAGGAGGAAGAGAAAACTTTATATTAAGAAAAAACTTAACCTGTCGCATAAAACTAAAAATCGCACATCACAATTCTTTAAAAGATGAGCTTGAAGTATTTAATAGAAATTGTGATATTGCGATTTTGCAATTTCACAACCGCAAATTATTTCGGATTGCAGTTTTTTAGATCGTGATTTTGGAAGGAATGATGTGAAGTGGGGCCCACATGGATTAACCATCTTACAATTTAGACTACAACCACTTTGCAATTTTGGAGTTTTGGGTTTGACAATTTGTTTTAAAATAACAAGTTGGAGTATATTACCAATATCTCAAAACATATTTTCCTCTATTGTTTAATTTAACTAGGTCATTTTGTCCATTAGTGAAAAATGAAAAACTAGTAAAAATTAACTAAAATTTAATTTTTACAATGAAGACTATTTTAACTACAAAAGTTGAAATATTGGTACACTTTATACATTTTTTTATCCAAGCGAGAAAAATGATCAAAACTTCAAAAGAGTGGCATTTACAAACTGGATGACCAAATGGAGCGAAACAAGTATTGTTGGAAAGCTTGTGAAAAAACGTATTCATTAAAGCAATCAAAACAAAATTCCAAAGAAGATGAAAAAATGACAAAAATGTAGGATAATTAACTTAATGAAAATTCTAAAAGGTGTTTAGCCAAAAAATTTGTAGAAAGGGTCCCCATTATTAAAAGTACATAAGTAAAAAATGGAGGGGTTGTGTTTTACCACAACATTGTCATGGAGTGTTTGGTTGGTGCCGCTTGACACTCTCCATTCAGGAAGCAGGGCATGGGAGGCTCACCCTAGATAGTTGGATGAGATACCGCGTCATGAGACGGGAGGAGACTCTCTAGTTAAGAAACTTGGTAGGTGCATGAGTTGACAGGTACAAGCTTAGGGATGGCATGGTTTATTTCCAAGGTAGCATATGCTCCACCCCTGGGCTCACATTTGAGGGACGGTGGATGGTAGATTTCGTCTAAAGGAGGGTACCCAGACTCTGAGCAGTATCCAGGTGTATCAGCAGGAGTTGGGATAGAGAGTACCATGACATGGTATAATAGGAGCATGGAAGGTACACATGCATGGGATAGACTCTTGACACTTGGGGTCCAACTAGGGGATACATACAGGGGTCACAAATGAGGTCCAGATGGGTTCTAGCAAGTAGCAGTGACATCCCACAGGGAGTGGGAGTTGTGAGCTCCCCGTATGGTTGGGGGATTCAGGGGTCTATTGGGCAGGTGGATCACTCCACCTTGTGATGAGAATGGACAAAGCAGGTGGTGATCCAGTCGATCTTGGGTTTGACACATGGGGGAGCACTGAGACCTCCATTGCATGGCGAGGCAGACTTATCATGTTGTTGCTTAGGGTCATGATTGATAGTAGAGGGTTAAATATCAACATCATGGAGATGCTTGGGCAGAATGAGATTTGATTTCATAGATTTTTCACCACAAGGCCCCAGGAGAGAGGGATACAGTCTATGCATGATGGGGGGTATCTCATAGTCAGAGTGGTGTAACGACAACATGGTGTCACCTCTACGAGATTAGTAGGGGAAATAAGCATTACAACTCTCCACAACTCGATAACCTCTAGGGGTGAGATGTATACTACATGGGGAGATCATGTATATCTTCCATTGGGATTTAGCGAGTCATTGATGGAGTGGGGGACTTCATTAGCATGGCAAGATGGTGAGTGGGGCAGGTGGAGCTTCATGTTGTACAGGATTCTTTAGGATCCTGGCATTGAGAGATACGTTCATATCAGGGAGATGCAGATGACAGGGAAGATTCAATGACGCATTTGGGACCTAGGCACATTTTGTAGTAATAGTGGGGAGTGTTAGCTATAGAGGAGGATTGTTCAAGCATTACTTTAGGACAAGAAATTTTTGGCGGGGAGGACTGTAATATCCCTAAATTAGCAGTCACTAATTGGGATATTAATTTTTATTAATTTTGGAAAATCCTAATGCTGGGCGGAAATAAAGTGGGTAGGGGACCCACAATTAATAATTAGGCCAAAGAAAGTCTTTTCCTAAAGTCCCCAAGGGAAAATTGCAGCAGTAGTGGTGGGGTTGACTTGGCCTTAGGTGGCAGTGTTGAAGAGGCATGAAAAGAACAGTGTGGGATTGGTTAGAGGAAGGAAAAACATGATTGGAAAAGGAGAGGCAGTGTAGGCCAAGGTGGGACCCAAGGCATACGTTGGGAATCAATGGATAAAATGAAGAAAGGAATGTTCATTTTGACATTCATTCATTCAACTGTTTTCTTCTTATCATTTTTAGAGAGCATGCTTGAGCCGAAGAGCCAAGTCTGCAGTGATGTTTAGCACACGAGATCTTTAAGCAGAGATCTCAACCTCTTCATTGGGGGACTTAGAGTTCCTGCTCAGAAGAGGATTTCCGCACCTTGTGAGGATAACTTCTATCAACAACATCAGAAGGAAGCATAGCCAGTTCTGGACCTTGCATAAGAGGAGGAGACTGCGTAGGGGAGGATGCAATGTAGAGAGGATTTGGTTGTTCTGGGAGGTGAGAAGAGAGGGAGTTATAGCTAAGATTTGGTGGGGAGGTTTGGAGCTTCATAATAGGGATTTCTGTGGCATTTTTGAAACTTCCAATAGTAGGATTTACAGGAGGATCGATTTACCCAGCAGTGTAGTGAGCCAAGCCCAAGAGGGTCAATTTTCGGAGTCAAGCTTTGGGCCAACCCTTTCTGGGTTTTTCTAGGTTGATTGAGGAGAAGCCAAGGTTAATTTGGAAAAATTTTCTGGGCAGATTTAAGGTGTCAAACAAAGATCCTAACTTAGCCAGCAACTAGAGGAGCTAGGGGAAATTGGACCGAAATTCCAGGGTCAACATTTGGCCAATTCCTTCGTGGGTTTTTGTGGGTTTCTTGAGTAGAGTCTGGGGTTAAAATCCTAGAATTTTCTAAGTAGTGTAGCAGGCCCTAGCGGTATTTATTCAGGAGAAGCAACATTATTTCTGGCAGATTTCATCGCAGAGCTATAGCCATACAATGTACCATCATTGGGAGATTTCAACATTGATTCAGAGGGTTTCTCTAGCTTACCTTGAGCAATCTCAGGTGCCTTCATTCTAGCACCTCCATTATACTCATTTGTAGCAAATTAATAAAATGGCTCAACAATATTTTATGGCTCCATTGGTGTTTTGATAGCAATTTTTTTTTGTTGTCTCCTTAATATCTTTTAGCCTAGTATTACTGTTATTTTTCCATTTGAGATATTACAAAATCTTTGCATGGAGGAAATGCAATACAAACACCCTTCTAGTTCTTATGCAATCTACTTGAAATTGCAATGGTTGAAGTTTCAAATCAAAAACTTATCACAACATGGTTCATTTCCCTTTCAAAATTATAGGAAATTCATTGATTTTTGCAGAAAGTCTAGTGTGGAAGAGAGAGCTAGGATGGAAAATTTTTACATGCACAACCTCATCTTGACTGACATGAATATTTGGGACCCCAATTCTAGGTTGGGTGATATGCAATTGATGTACTTAGCATACTAGGTAATAATGAGGAAACAAGGGCAGAAGAAGTCAAAAGGGTGATGAAGAGAGAAGAAATGTAACCCCAACAAATCACGACAAAGCTCATAAGCCCTAGAGGCATTATCAATAATGACCAAATGATATCCAATGGTGTTGACCTGGAAGACAAATACATTAACACCCAAGCATAGGAAATATCACATTTTGATGACACCTCCAGGTTAATAGGAGAAGAGAGTGTGGATGCATGCTAAAGAATATGGCATACTCTACCACTTGTCTTAATTAACATGGAGTACCATACTCCAGATAGATTGAGAGCTACCTTAGAAAGAACACCCTTCTGCAAGAGAGAAATGCAGAGAATGAAGATCCAGTGGATAGGATTAAAGCTAAGCCCACCTTTGCTGCTGGGAATACATGAAGGGAGAGATCAAACATAGGACCAAAAGGGATGGGAGGAAGCAGAAAAGAATGCAAGATTCCACCCACCAGAAGGAAATCCTTCTGAGATTCCTTCTGGGAAGATACTAGAGCTTTGAAGGAAATCAGGGGAGAGGACTAAGTTGCTCAGAGGATGAGGAACAATTTCAGTAGGGGGGTGATGATGAGGCCCATCATTAGGTATATTTTAAGGGGTTGGAGTATCACCTTTTATCTTATTTACTCTCTCTCTCTCTCACATTTGATTACATTTTGTCATATTTTTCTTAGTGAGAAGGGTGTAAGAGGATTATCATGACTTGAAGCCTAACATGGTTTAATTGCAGGAAATAAAGCTATTTTTTAGTAAAATTCCATGTCGGGGCTCAGAGTAGACAACAAGGAGCAATTAGAGGAATGTTTTCCACCACCTTAACTTCCACAATCAACCCAATATCTCCTTAGATCCTCCTCCAACATTTCAAAGTCAAAGGAAACCAAGCAAGTGAATGTTAAGAGGTAGCCACGCTTTACATCACTCGAAGATCAAGGGGACAAATGCCTACTTTTTAGGGAGCTTTTGGTAGCTTCCCTTTAGTATAAATGAACAAGAGCAAGAGCACATTAGGATTATAATTCCATAGGTAGCTAGAGAACTCTTGGCTCTGTATTAGATATATTTTGTCTGTCATTTTTTATGTAAGAGAATTGTTATGAAATAATAATGAGAAATTGGTCTATTTTTCACTGATTTGATTTCAGAGGATTGGAGCTGGTGGGTTAGGGCCCAATCCATGAGATGCAGTCTCTCTTGTGTAAATTTTTGTTTCCCTTATGCTTCACTATTTTTGTTAATTTCATTGTATCTTAGTAGCATCTAAAACATTAACACTGTGTTGATAATTCCCCTCTCTCATCTCTTTGATTAGAGCTTGAGGAGGAAGGTCTTCCACCACAGGCCAAAAAAAATCAGTTTATGATTTATTGGAAAAGATAAAATAGTGTTCATTCTGTATATCATGAATATGTTGTATATTAGAGGTTATATTTATGATTTAGGTGAATGAGTAGATTAAGTTAAATTCAACTCATATTTTTCACTATTTTACATGATAAGTTGTTAATGATAAATGCACGAGTGAATGCACTAGTTGCAGGCTTAGCTACAACATCACAGAAGGATCCCCTTTTCAACATTATCATTTTGAACTTCAACCCTCCTTCAGTTTCCTTACATTCTGCTACCCACAACCCTGTTTTGAAGACCATCTTCACAACCACTGAGAGCATTCTTCTTGGTGCAAGACAAACCTTTCGAAGGTTCTGAGCTTGGCCAAGGGAGTTGGTCATCCCCCATTCATCTAGATCCAAATTTTACTCACCTTTCCTGGCCTCAATTCCACCATTTTTAGCCTCAAAACCCTCTTGGCCTGTTTCCTATAGCATTATAGGACTTATTGTAGCAATTACAGGGATCTTGTAGTAGCATCCTGTAGCAGCGCTAGGAGTCACCTCCCTCACTCCATAATCACTCCTCCACCTCATCTAAACTTAGTGTCAACCTTGATGTACCCCTAGCTATGAATCATTGGTTTAAAGACACCCTTAGGTCACCCCAAAACCTTCTTATGTTGCTACAAGACATAATAAATTGAGTGTGATTAGTCCATCATAGAATACATCATTAGCACAATAGCTAGCATGAAGTAGATAGAAGTTAACTCCCAACACCTCATAGTAGAAATAAGATGATGATGGCATGAGTAGAGCTCATATGCTATGCATATAGCACTATCACTTCCATGTTTGTAAGAACCCCAGGTTGATAAGTAAAGTTGTGTAGCCTCCGGGAGTTGCAACACCCTTGTTGAAATACTAGGGCTCACCAGTTATAGCCATGCAATCTAAGTGCAACCGACGAAAAGGATTTTTATTGTTTGCAGTACATATCTCCAGTGACAAAAGGTTGGATGATGAGAATGGTGAAGTCCCGAGGAGGTATCATATCTTACATTAGTTTTAATATGTGTTCCCTATATAGATTCCAAAGTTTCCTTCTCATAAGGAGGTGAATTTCTCTATCGAGCTGATACCTAGAGCAACACCGACATCTAAGGCACCATACAGGATGAACACTCTCAAGTTGGTGGAATTGAAGTTGCAACTTAAAGATATGCTTAATAAGGGATACATAAGGTCAAGTATATCCCCTTGGGGAGCATCAATATTCTTTGTAAAGAAGAAGGATTGCACTCTTAGATTGTGCATTGATTACAAGCACCTGAATGAGATGGCCATCAAGAACATGTATCCATTGCCTCAGATTAATGATTTGTTTGATCAGATGAAGGGAGTTGCAAATATTTTCAAATATTGATCTAAGATCATGATATCATATGGCATGCATCAAAGAAGAAGACATATACAAGACTGCATTTCGTACAAGGTATGGGCACTATGAGTTTGCGGTGGTTCCTTTCGATCTTTCTAATGCTCCAACCACCTTCATGTGTATGATGAAAAATGTGTTGCACCCTTACCTAGATAAGTTTGTGATAGTATTTGATGATGATATTTTGGTATATTCAAAGAATTAGGAAGAGCACGCAGAGCATCTGGCAACAATATTGAGATTGTTGAGAGAGCATAAGTTGTATTCCAAGCTCAAAAAGTGTAGCTTCTTTCAGTCTCAGATTAATTACTTGGGAAATATCATCTCCAAGTAGGGGATAACAGTGGATCCAAAAAATACTAAGGCTATCATGAAGTATCCATCTCCAAATAATGTGAATGAGGTTAGATCATTCATGGGACTAGCATGTTATTACAAGAGGTTCATCATGAACTTCTCCAAGATTGGCTATCCTATCAGAAAGAAGCTTGAATGGAATGATGAATGTGCAACCAACTTTGATCAGTTGAAGCAATTTCTTACCAATGCTCCAATTTTGAGGATTACAGATCCCGATAAGGACTTTGTGGTTTGTACAGATGCTTGCAAGGAAGGACTTGGTGGAGTCCTAATGCAGGAAGGCCAGGTGGTTTGTTATGAATCATGAAAGCTGAATGATCATGAGAAGAATTATGTGACTCATGATATTTATCTGGAACCTATCATTCATGCATTGATATGTGGAGACATTATCTCCTTCACAGGAAGTTAATTTTTATGAGTGATCATAGTGGAGTGAGGTACTTGTTTGACCAAAAAAACTTGAATGCAAGGCAAGCTATATGGTTGGCACTCTAAGTGATTTTGAATTTGAAATCAAGTACATCAAGGATAAAGAGAAACAGGTTGCACATGTACTAGTAGGAGATTACAAGTGAATCATACTTTAGTCGTGAGCTCTTAGGGGACATATTTGAAAGAGTGTATCTTACATGCAGAGTTGCATGATGAGAGGTACTAGTAGCTGAAGCAGAGATTGCAGGAACAAGGTGAGGGTGATAAGAATGAGGAGTATTACCTCACAACAGATGGATTGGTTAGATTCAGGAGTAGGATCTATGTTCCTGATAGTAGTGAACTGAAGAAGCTTATTTCAAGAGAGTTTCATGTCAAGCCATATTCATTCCATCCAGGATACCAGAAGACTTTTAAAACCATTAAGAAGTTATACTATTGGCCTAATTTGAAGAAATTCATGGTTGATTTTATTGCTAAGTGCTTGTATTATCAACAGGGGAAAGTTGAATGCAAGCATCTAGCTAGTTTATTGCAGCCTATTCCAATTCTAGAATGGAAATGGGAGGTTATTTCCATGGATTTCATTACAAGATTGACAAGTACATCAACATCATGGTTGTGGTTGATAGGTTGATAAAGGTAGCTCACTTAATTGAAGTAAAATATACTAGTGAAATGGCTCAAATATTCACTAGGGAGATAGTGAGGTTGTGTGGAGTCCCTGAGAAGATTATATCAGATAGAGATGCCAAGTTCACTTTCAAGTTTTGGAAGGAATTGTTTGCAGGCTTGGGGACAAAGCTAACCTTTAGTACAACTTATCATCCATATTCAAATGAATAGATAGAGAGAATCAGTAAGATCCTTGGTGGATATGTTGAGGATGTATGTCATGCATCAGCAAAGGAAGTGGGAGGAGTATCTTCCACTGTTGGAGTTTGTTTATAATAATGGGTATCAAGATTCCTTGAAGATTATTCTATTTGAGGCTCTTTATGGGAGGAGATGTAATACTACTATATGCTAGAGTGATCCAGTGAGAAAGGTTTTGATTGGACCTAATATGTTGAGAGATATGGAGTAAGAGATTTAGGTTATTAAAAATAATTTGAAATCAACTTAGGATAGGTAGAAGAGATATGAAAATCAACACAAAATATTGAAGGAGTTTTATGTCAGAAAGCATGTGTACTTTCCTATCAAGCCCAATAATAACTCCTTAAATATTGGATCATGTGCCAATTTGGAACCTTGTTACTGTGGCATAGAATTGGACTAGTGGCATATGGGTTGGCTTTGCCTCCATCAAGGAAAACCCATGATGTTTTTCATGTTTCTCTGCTTAAAGGATATGTACAAGATGTTGATCATGTAATTTATTGGTTGGTATTGTAGGTGGAACCAGAGTGAGAGTTCCCATCCAGAGCCTCAACACATCGTGTAGCAGAGGAAGCTACATGGGAGATGGTTGATCAGATGCATACATTATATCCTTATTTATTTGTTGGTTGAAGCAAATGTGCTTATATATATATATCATTGTAAATAATGTATCAAGATGTGTTTATAAGCTCCAATAAGAAATATTTTTGTCATGCTTTCAATAGTTTTGTCTTGTCATAAGAGTCATAAAACATCGAGGACTGTTTTCCCCCAAGGGGGAGGGGTTTGTAACAACCCCAGGTGAAATTCCCATGTAAATAAATAATGTATAGACATTATGAATGAAAAAATCAAACCAAGCTCATGGGACACATATTCCAAGTCGAATGAAGGGAAAAACATTACATTGGGATCCACTTGAAGTTAATTATTTATTGGCTGTGGAAATTGACATTGGAAAGAGGCAATAAATGGAAATTAATTATTATAGGTCAACAAGGACATGAGGAAAAATTTCAAAATAAATAAAATAAAATAAAATAAATTCCACTTCAGCAAGTGGGGAAGAGGAAGAGACAAGAAAATGATAAAAATAGTAAACTAATATGCATGCATGGAAAAATGAAGGAGAAAGGAAAAGAAAAGAAAAGAACATTAGAGAGAGAACATTCTAACATTCTCTTTGGGAAAAGGGAGGAAAATAGAGAGAATATATAACACTACAACACTTGGACACAAGCAAGAGACAAGCAAGGAAAGAAATGAGTGCAAGAGGAATTTGTGTGGCAACCAAGAAGAAGGTGTGAACAACAATTAGCAAGGGCAAAAAAGAACAAAGTAAAGAGAAACCAACATGAGTATTTTTACAGGTAACAATGTGCATGTTTGATTATCTTGTTGGGGTTTGAATGCATGGTTCATGCATTAGTTTTTTGGTCATTTTTCTATCATTGGCATGGAGATTTGTCTGGATTGTCAGTTAAGTACAACCTTTCCTTTTGCCATTTTTTGGATAGCCATGATGTAGTGGGTCCCATGTTTGGTTGAGCTTTGGATTCCAATATATTTTGGATCCTAGTTGAGTTGGTATCAAAAAAATACCAAGGGTTGAGGGTGGAGATGGTTTTCTTCAGGAAGGCCTTGATAGGTGGGCTGTAATATCCTAAAATGGGATCTGTTAGCAAGGCATGACTGGAAAACTCATTTTCCAGGAATGGATGCTATAGGATTTGAAACCAAGACCTGGATCCCTTAGATAAATGTATCTAATACCAAAATCCAAGAAGAGGCTCAAAACAAATCCCTCTAGGTGGGTTAAACAAATCTTCCACACCTAGTTGTCTTTAGAAAGTGCCCGATGAAGGGACTGCAAAAATGTATGAACATACAATGGAATAACAATGTTATTTTATAACCCATAACACATGAAGGTCTGAATAGACAATAAATGATGTTAATGTATTAAAGGAAGCACAAATCCTTGAGGAAACAATCACTCAAGTTAGGCAATTCAAGCCTCAACAATACATGTACAAGGAAATGAAGAATATTGCTACATATGTGAAACCCCAGGCTATGACAGCGTAGTTTTTTATGGATAACTACTAAAAAATTATGTCAATACATGGATATAGAAATTTATAGCTCAAAATATATGGGGGAGCAAGCTCTCAACCCCTGAAAATAATAGTACATCAATCCTTAAAAGGATTGGCTAAAATATATATACAAATGGAAAATTTGCAGAAATGTCGAAGTTGCTAGGTAGCAGCTATAACTCAAAAATATAAATGGATGGAGATAGTTGAAGATGATGCAACTAATGTCTGAATCTCATCCAATGGATCTTTCAAGTGAAAGGCTGATCCAATCCCTGAAGATCTCACCCTCAAAACTAGTGGTACAATCCCCCACTGCAAAGACACTCTAAAATAACACAATCAAGGAGTTGGATTGTGCTGTAGGAGATAGGAAGTGCTTGTCCTGGTGCCAAAGATGTGAAATAAACTCTGGAATCTCCCTCACTAACCTCCTGGAGGAATAGGAGCTCCCTCCTCTGAAATATGAGCCAAGGAGTGGTGTTGTGGAACCCTCCACTGCAACACCCTGCAACACTACATTATACTTCAGCATAAATAACATAGTGACTGATGGAAGTGCCTTTGGCCTTGATCCTAGATGTGGAGAAATGAAGTGAAATCCCTCAAGAGGCCTCTCAAGAAGGAGAGGAAATCCTAAACAGGAATCCCTCGTGCTAAATAGCACTTCAACTTAGCTAAACAGTTGGAGACTGCAAATAGTCTACTAGAGCAATAATCAAATACTCAAAACATGTCTCTCTATGACTGCCTCTTCCTCCTTTTATGAAATTCAATGTCTCTTTGCCCTGGACACCACACATTAGGGTTTCTTCCACAATTTATATTCCTCCCTCTCAAACTACGCTGTCTTCCCAAGCAAGCCACACCCTCTTAGGTAGCGTTGTTGACTTGGTCAAACTTGACCTTGTCCTCATGCATTTGCCCCTTTTCACACTGGAAAGTGAAAAATAAAGCTGCTCCATTGATACCTTTCACACTATGAGGGATTTTATTCCTACTCATGGATCTCCTCACCCTTTTTATTCACCTCCTAGATGGCATGAGCAAAATTAATGTTCAAATTAGCTTCATGCTAATTTTGGAACATTACAGTCCTCCCCTCTCAAAGATTTCTTGTCCTCAAGCAAGTGCAAGGATAAAACTAAGTTATTTCTCCTCCTATACCTGTAGCATCCATGTATGATGATATCATCCAAGTAAAGAGATTCTATCTCATCAATCAAGTCCCCACATTGCTCCTCCTCAGCATTCAAGTCAGCTATCAAGCTATCATCATGTAAAGGTGAAATACTCAAGAGGATAGCGAAGTGATGTTAAGAGGTCCCCTTAAGGAATGGGATCTAAAATCTAATGGGAAATATCTCTCCCATATGGATCCTCCATCCCCAAGCTATTATCCATTCAAAATGAGACACCTCCCAACTAGGCAACTCCTGAAAACTGTCCTCCACCTTTGGCTCCGACAAGGTAGGTGGGATGAAAATCTGCATATGGTGGAAAATCTAACCTACCCCACGCTGCCCATCTCTCCACTTATGATAAGTGTAGAGTTTTGGTTGATATTGGGCTGCAATAAGGCTTCCCTCAAGTGGCAAGATGAGGACTATATCTCCAAGGATCTCTCCTCCAATGCTGCAATTCATGCTAGCCCAAATATCCCCATATATGATGAGTTGGAAATCATCATCATATGGCATCACATCCATCATATGGCTCACCTCATATGGAAACAAATGTGTTGCTCTAGTGGCCATACCATCTCCCATGCTCCCCTTAGAACATGTAGTGAAAAAAGTGTGGAGAATTCCTCCCTCAAAGGACACATCCATCCCATGTGTCTCTCTCCCAAACATGCTCCTCATAAAGACATAAACAATAGAACCAGAGGGAGAAAAAATGAGAATCATGCTTGCTTCCATGTGTAACAAGTGAGAAGGACAATGGTCCCTCAAATGTAACCAACGCAACTTGAATCTCAACTACAATAGAGACTGATAAAATGTGTAGTTTCTCAACCACTTGCCTGCGGCTCCAATCTCCTCGTAAGTATGGAGGAAGTGAATGATGTATAGTGTAAAGTGAGCATGTCCTCCATAGTACGCCTCTTCCCCAAGTCCTCCTAGGGGATGGACATCAATCATGCTTATGGCCTCAAGTAGACCATGAAGCCCAAAAGAAAGAATGCTCCTCCTTGGAGCAACATCCTGCACATATATGGTCAAGGGATATATACATACATTATATAAATCATCATGTAAAAAATCAACACCCTTACCATATGTTTTGCTCATACAAAGGGAGTGGCTCATAAATGAGTCTCCTCTCATCCTTAAAGAGAAAAGAGGTGGTTGTGCTAACTCTTCCAAAGATTTATATCTCTCCTCCATCTCCACATGATCCATGCATCTCCTCATATACTTATATATCTCCTCCTCAAAGCCTTCCCAAAAATACCCCTCCATGATGGTGTGGTACGCTCTCATAGAATGTGTGTGGCTGAAGAGGAAATCCACATGTGCTACTTGTAGCAACTTCTCCTTGAGCTTTGAAGCTCTAGATAAGAAGATCCTACCATGATAGTAGATGAACCCATCTCTAACTGAATACTCCTCCACATGCAACTGGCCATCCAATATCCTACAAGCATGAAGATCATTGGAATACTCCACCAACAACTAGGAGCTCCAATAGGTATCTATCCTCCATAGTGATAGTGCTAATTAACTATCATGAAGAACACCTGTCATATGGCTGCCCTCTTCTTTGACATCCCCCATGTCAAGGATGCAAGTTGGAAGGCTGTCATCCTTCCCCTGCTGCTTCTGCCATAGCGCAGAATCTGAAATGTGAGTGGGTAAAAGTGATGCTGAGAGGATGCCTCTCTCCTCCTTGAGTCTACCCAAGACTATCAGCACTGTACCCTGCTCTCCCAAGGTCTCCACCCTCCTGAAATAAATGAGTAGTGCCTCAACATATGAAGCATCCATCCTCCTCTGCTGATATAGTGGTCTCCTCGATGAAATGTCTCCATGCAATGAGACATCATCATCAAGAGATGACTGCATATATGAATGGGAAAATCTACCCATGCTCTCACTGCGGAATCCAATCTCCTTCCTAGGTGTAACAACCTCCAGAAATGGATAGGGATGTGTACTTCTCATCTCATGATGCTGGTTATTCTCCCTACCTCTTCCTTGTGTCTCCATGGTTCCACACCTCCTCAACAATGGCACATGAGTTGTGCCTTGATCTCCACACATGAGATCCCGAGAACTTCCCTGCAAAGGTGCAAGAATCCCTCTACTTGGAGCAAGAGCTCCTCCTTCCTCTGTGTTAGCCACCTGTAAAATTTGATTATACCAAAGGTGGCTAAATTTGTTTTGAGCCTTGAAGGAACAATTTTTCCCTATCAAAAACTGTTGGCTCTTGAAGACTCTTGAGGGCCTCATGCCTCTGTCCAGATCCCATATTGTTGTTTACATCCAAAAAACCTCTGAAATCCTAAAAAAATCCAAAGTCAAATACTGCTGCAGACCCCTTTTTTCCCTTCCTTTTCTTCCAAACTAACCTCTGTTTCTATCCCTCCATTTCCCATGAAAACCCCACAATTTCATGATCCTTCTATTTTCCCTCATCAAAATTCATTTCATAAGGTCTAAGACCCCTTCTTAGCCTTATTGAAACCTTCATTTCCCTCAAAAAACCATTGAAAAATCATGAAAAATGCATATTTTTATGTATTGGGCTTAAGCCCCCTCGGGCTAAGCCTTTTACCCTTCTCCGTCCATAAACCCGAGCGCCTGAACCGACTGCTAAACTTCTCGGGCGCTTATCCTTCCAAAATAATATTTCTCTGCCCAAAGCATTAAAAACCTTCGTTATTTATGTTTTTTGGGTTTTAAATCCATTTCCAAAGGTTCCGCCCGTATAAATGATGGAGCAATATCCACCGTCGATCTACCCCGTAGATCGGACGGTGCGGACTCCACCCTACCATCTGGTCCCCGCCGTCCAAATCTTTAATCACCACCATTGATTTGCTCCACAGATCAACGGAGCAGAGCACGCCATTCTTGTGGACCCCCCCGCCCCCCGACCCTACGCTGTTTTCTAAACCCGCGCGGTATACTTCGCACCGCCTTCCAGCAAAGGCGGTTTTATCCCAACGGCTAGCGATTCCATACACCACCTGACACGCATCCCATGCACTGTTTGAAAACCGCCGCATAATTGTCGTCCCCCGCGCGTTATAGTCCGGACCATGGATGCCTAGCGAAATGAATATCCGTCGTCCGATCTGGGCCCACTGATCCAACGGTGATCGCTCTTCGAAAGCGGCCGACGTTTAACCAAAGTGCCCGCGCGATAACAGGCCCTCGTATAACAGCAAATTAATCCCCGTCGTCGATCTGATCTGCAGATCGACGGCCCACATTGCGTCGCCCGATTCTATTGCCCAGTCAACAATTCCTCCATTTGACTTTCCATTGCCCGCTCCCGACCATCGATCACGCGCGATCGATGGCTCAGATTTAATCTCCCTTCTGCCTTCTCCGATTAACCCCGACCATTGGATGATGCCATCCAACGGCCACGCATCCTCCGCGCCTTCCAATGTAGTAAAACCTATAAAAGCAGGATTTTTTAATGTTTTTTCGCATTTTGCAGGGTTCTAAGTCATTTTTCGTGGTTTTCAAGGAAGATCCTGAGAAGGAGGGTGACGACCCGCACATCTTCGTTTCATCCTAGGAAATCATCTGCAGGGTTCACAAGCACGTTTCATCGATGTTTTCACAGGCATTGGTGCCTTATAAACCCTGCGCAGCCCGGCACGACAGCAAGAAAACCATGAAACGGGCACAGTTGAAGATTATCAGTGTCGAAGACCAGGATGAACCAGAACAGAGAATTAATGGACAAATTAGCGGGGATTATGGCTAAGACAGTTATCAAAAGCCCAATCCCCAATCTAAAACACAGTTTAAAGGAAAACCTAAAGTGTTTTTTCAGATAGAAAGCCTCCACCACCACATTTGAGGCAAATTGATTCCTCAACCACCACAGAGCCACCTGTTCCTTAAAGTATTCAATCAGGGGTCGAAGTTATTGCTCAGAATCAAATATCTGCCTCACATCATCACCAAAGGGTAAATTTTGCCAGGAATTTTATGACAGAATGTCGGCAGAGTAACCCTAGCATCGCACAAAGCCACAAAGGTCAACAAAAGCTCTCACCAAGCTTAAATCATAAGTGTAAATCAGTTAATGCAGTGAAACACCTGTACAGTTTCTTCATTTGAGCCCCCCAAGGGCCAAGAATCATTAACTTTGTATTAATTGTATTTGAGATCTTTTATTAGATCTCACCTCCTCATCCTTCTATAAATACTTCAGTAGAAGATGAGTGAGGGGTTGGTTGTTGATGTAATTGCTGAAGCATTGTATGTAACTGAGCTGAAGACTCCTGATTGTAAATAGTGATTCACTGGCTCTTGGAGCTCTGCTTGTAACAAATAAGTTAGGTTGTGAAAGAAATATGAATTAACACATTGGATGTGAATATTGTAACTGGTTTGAAGCATCAATACAAGCTGATTTATGGGATCCTGGTCTATGTTGACGGTGATGTTATTCTTATCGTAACTTGTGATTTTGTTTCTGTTTTCATTATGTTTCACATTCTCCTATAAAGAACAGTTTAAACAGTGTTAGGACCTACTATGTATCAGTAACCTTCTCTGGCTGAGAAATCTTTATTTAAATGTTTTCTTCCCAACCGTGTTATTTGAAAATGATTTAATTCAGTTTAAGCATAGGAATGCTGGCGTTCCCTCGTCTTATTGTCTTAGCTGAATATTATTTTTGAATGTTACTTTCAGTATATGTTGTGTGAAGATGAACTGAGGAAGATATGGTGAGCCCTGGTCCCAATCTTGTTTGCATAATTGTTTGATTGTTTCCCTTAGAATGTGTCAAAATATGGATAGTTTCAAAGCACTTACCAGATCTTAGGCCACTGTGTGTTATCTCTGTGATTGTCTTGGAAGTAATTAAGTAAAGGAGAGCTAGGAGAGGATTTTTGGTGAGCCCGACCCGCTAGTTTCTACTCCAAAGGTTGCCTTCAAGTTTCCCTTTGTTTTTTATATGTTTTCTATCAGAAGTGTATCAAAGGTTGGCTAGTTTCAAAGTATTTACCAGATCCTAGTTTGCTTCTATGTCTTTCTTAAGTGCCTGGTCAAAGGCTGGCTAGTTTCAAAGTACTTACTAGATCCTGGGCTGCTCTTTGTTCTGCATCTGTTTATTTTCCCTTTCTTGATGTATCACTCCATTCCATAAATCAAACCTTAAAGAGATCCTTAGGCATAGATGACTTGCCCCATAGACCACTCTTGAACCTAATTTTTTCAATTAAATCCTCTTATGACTCCATAGCCCAATGGACTGAAAACCTGCCATCATCTTTCTTCTTGATCAAAGCTTACTCTTTTGCTTGCAACTTCTCACCTTTGAACCTTTTTGCATTTGGGACTTTTCACCTCTAACAGCAATTATGTTCAACCATCCAAAAACAAAACAAAACCCTTGGTCTTCATAACTAGCCTAATATCATTACCCCAAACTTCAAAGACAAATCCATCTTTGTACTTATTGGAGAGATCCCTCTCCGGATTCAGGAGGGCTAGATCCTAGAATCCCAAAGTTGGTTGAAACGATGTTGTTTCTGTAATTGGACTCTACCAATCTTGCTAATAAATTACAAATTCCTAACACTCTGCATGAGGCACTAGATAATATCTATATGAGACAACGTTGTTTCCCTCAATCTATGCAACATGAATGGGAAACCTCCCAATGATTGGATCCCTCTTTGAAAAAGAGATCTCCATGCTTTCTTTCTCAAAGGTTTGAGATGAAATACTTTCTTTCGGCAAGGTATGGTGCAAGTTTTCAGCCTCCTCCATGGTTTTATGAAGTGGAATTGTGTTTTCATGCAAGGGTTTTGTTTGAGTACCCTTGTTTATCTCCACCATGTGTGTCTCATGAATCCTCCTACCAAATATTTTCACTAAGGCCCTAGTCAAACTTGCATAAGATGCAATGTTTACATTTTTCAAAGAAAAGGATTCAAAGATCCACCAGGCATAGGCCTTACCTCTCATATGCAGCGCTGCAACTATGATGACTTCATCTTCATGAATTTGGTGTTGCTACAAGAAGGTATATAACTCTTCCACCCAAGCTTTGGCTGAACATCTAGGTGAACCTTCAAAGATAGATAGAAGAAATCTATCATGTTTCTCTCTTCCATTCACCTTGATCTTGCAAAACTCTGAAAAATTGAGATGATCTTGGAATTTCTGAGTTTGAGACTCATAATCTTTCAGGAAATCACTAAGAGTTTCCCTCCTAGCAACCTCTTCTTCTCTTTCCATCTCTCTTCTGGAAATCCTGGGCATGTGACTGCGCTGTGTACCATAGGGTGTGGCTGCGTGCTCACACTCCTCATATATCAATCTAGAGTTTGCTTTAGACTCAAGCTATTTTGGAGATTATTCATACATATCCCTCCTTATATTCTTGAAATCTTCATGAATATCGTGTACAAATTTAGGAAGAAGCTTTGTGATCTTATCCCCTTTTTCTCCTCCAGAAGATGGAGTCTTTTTCCTACTTATCTCTCTGTCTCCTTCTCGATGAGAATAGGAAGTGCAGGGTCCTTCCTCTTCTATTTGCTTATCCTCCTTGGGAGGTTCTTCATGGATATAAAATATGATGAGATAAAACCCATCCTCTTCAATCTTCGAATTTCTTTGGCTAGACTCACAGGCTGAGCCAAGAAAGTTGCTTCGATACCACTGTAATATCCCAAAATGGGAT
The DNA here is from genome assembly GCA_034641835.2 of Pinus albicaulis. Classification (NCBI taxonomy): domain Eukaryota; kingdom Viridiplantae; phylum Streptophyta; class Pinopsida; order Pinales; family Pinaceae; genus Pinus; species Pinus albicaulis. Next base: position 557,901,381 of record CM076575.1, on the reverse strand, counting down.
CTGCTAGCAAGGCATGACCGGAAAATGAATTTTCCAGGAATGGCTACTACAGGATTTGAAACCAAGACCTGGATCCCTTATATAAATGTATCTAATACCAAAATACAAGAGGAGGCTCAAAAGAAATCCCTCTAGGTGGGTTAAACAGATCTTCCACACCTAGTTGTCTTCAGAAAGTGCCTGATGAAGGGATTGCAACAATGTATGAACATACAATGGAATAACAACGTTATTTTATAACCCAAAACACATGAAGTTATGAATAGCCAAAAAATGATGTTATAGCAGTAAAGGAAGTACAAATCCTTGAGGAAACAATCACTCAAGTTAGGCAATGCAAGCCTCAACAATACATGTACAAGGAAATGAAGAGTACTACTAGATATGTGAAACCTCGGGCTATGACAGCGCAGTTTGTTATGGAGAACTGCTGCAAAATGATGTCAATACATGGATATAGAAATGTATAGCTCAAAATAGATGGGGGAGCAAGCTCTCAACCCTTGAAAACAATAGTACAAAAATCCTTAAAAGGATTGGCTGAAATATATATATACAAATGGAAAATCTACAGAAATGCCGGAGTTGCTAGGTAGCAGCTGTAACTCAAAACTGGAAATGGATGGAGATAGTTGAAGATGCTACAACTAATGGTTGAATCTCATCCAATGGATCTTTCAGGTGAAAGGCTGATCCAATCCCTGAAGATCTCACCCTCCAAACTAGTGGTACAATCCCCCACTGCAAATACACTCTAAAATAACGCAGTCAAGGAGCTGGACTGCACTATAGGAGATAGGAAGTGCTTGGCCTGGTGCCAAATATGTGCAATAAGCTCTGGAATCTCACTCACTAACGTCCCGGAGGAATAGGAGCTCCCTCCTCTGAAAGATGAGCCAAGGAGTGGTGTTGTGGAACCCTCCACTGCAACACCCTACAACACTACATTATACTTCAGTAGAAATAACGCAGTGACTGAAGGAAGTGGCTTTGGCCTCGAGCCTATATGTGGAGAAATGAAGTGCAATCCTTCAAGTGGCCTCTCAAGAAGGAGAGGAAATCCTAAACAGGAATCCCTTGTGCTAAACATCACTGCAACTCAGCTAAACAGCCGAAGACTACAAATAGTCTACTAGACTAATAATCAAATACTCAAAACATGTCTCTCTATGGCTGCCTCTTCCTCCTTTTATGAAAGTGAATGTCTCTTTGCCCTGGACCCCACGCATTAGGGTTTCTTCCACAAGTGATCTTCCTCCCTCTTAAACTGCGTTGTCTTCCCAAGCAAGCCACGCCCTCTTAGGCATCATTGTTGACTTGGTCAAACTTGACCTTGTCCTCATGCATTTTCCCCTTTTCACACTGGAAGGTGCAAAATAAAGCTGCTCCATTGATCCCTTTCACACTATGAGTGATTTTATTCCTACTCATGGGTCTCCTCACCCATTTTATTCACCTCCTAGATGGCATGAGAAAAATTGATGTTCAAATTAGCTTCATGCTATTTTTGGAACATTAAATGGGCAGAGTCTGGAAAATTCCTCTGAGTATGGTGAAGAAATTATGAGGCATCCAAGCTTATATTATTTTTAGTGATTTATGGACTATATATTAGGTTAAATCACCATGGATTGAGTGTGGAGGTGGTTTTCCTCTAGATTCCTTGTTTGGTCAAGTTTTAGTTTATCCCATATAATCCCAAATTCAGGCTTAGAATATGACATGAGGGTGATTGGGTTGGAAGAAAGGATTGGTTAAACCTAATATATGGTCAGGTGGAACGTGAATGTCCTTGACTTGGTTGTTTCTATGCATATGTTAATATGTGTTATTATTTAACAAATATCAATGAGCACAAGTTTTGGTTTAATGTGTTGATTATGTGACTGGTTTGTCATGGCTCCATTACTAGTTAAGTGTATGTTACATGCATAGTGTATTTCTTGTTATATGATGTGCTCCTGTTATTGACTTGTTTCATGGTTTGATAGGATCTTGGATAATTTATATGGATGCATGAGCTAATTTGTGTTTTATTGTAGCTTTTATGAGAGGGAAAAAATCATTCTTGATGAAAAATGAAAACAATGAACAAACTATGCATTCATGACCTACAGGTAACATAGTCACAAAGTGTTTGTATAAATTAATTATATGTGTTGGGAGAGAATGAACCTCAAAAAATCCTAAGAACATAACATGAAGACTTATACATACTGTTGGCAGAGTTCTAGAGAATTCTGGGTAGTTGGTTGAATGATAGACCTAAATTTATGGAATAAGGTCTGTGGGTGCATGCATATAACTAGGAGATATCGACCATAACCACACTGAGGATTGGTTATCCATGCGGATGGAGGCCTCTGGCCACAATGATAGGCTTGCATCCATGCGAATGAGTAGTAATTTAGGTCAAGATGTGGTCTAAGCTCAGGGATAATGATCATCAAGAAAATTTAGGTTGATAGAAGTGTGATCATGTATCTATGGGTGTTTGTAGATGATTCTGGACAAGTGGACCCCCTTTTTGTAACTGAATCTTGGAATTTGGTTCATGCATAATCACTATCAACTCATCTTTACCCTGGTAAGAATGCAATAAAAGTGGGTAAATGTGGGGTGGAGTGTTACAATATAACCGACTATACTATATTTGTGCATATTGACCATTCGACCATCTATTATTTCGTGAATAAAACTATTACTAATGGCATAATGATAATATATTTTTATCATTATAGGATTTTGACATCGCCATCCTTGATAAGTCGAGAACAAAAATTGTTGTTGAGTTTCTTTCCCAATTCAAAAATGATAGGGATGTCAGTCCAATTCAAAAAAAAATTCCTTGATGAACAATTGTTTACCATATCTATTAACATTTTGGTTTGTAGACATTGTAAACTTTTATGTTTAAGGGAAGTTTCCAAAGAATTTTTCACCAAAAGAGTGAAAAAAGGTGAAGGCTTGAGGATTTTCCTAATATTTCGATATAATTTCTTTGAGTTATGCTCCTGGTCATGGAAGAGTCTAGTTCTAGCTCTAAGGTCTTAGAGCCCTCGACATATTAGAAACTAGAAGTTTTTTTGGTGGACATACATATAAATCCTCCAATTTTTCGATATTTGGTACCCAAGCTCTATCAATTGAAAGGTATATTTCCCATCGTTAGTATATTAGTGTTAAAATTTTCTCGGATTTCTCCAATATCCCAATATGAAAGCACCTAGATGCGATATATGGGCATGCGATGAGGTGTCAAGGTGCTAAAGCACTAAGTATTGAAAATGTTTGATTGAATCACTAGTACAAAATGGATAATTAGTTACTAAAAAAATGACTAAAATTTGCATATAAACAATAATTTTTCAGTCGGTGACCAATAGTGGCTAATTTACAGTATCTTATAATGCGACCAAATTTTAGTTGTATTTAACTTATTCATTAATTGGTTGTCTCAATTTTATTTTCTAGTAGTATATTTAGTTATAAATTTGGTCATTAATTGTAATATCCCAAAATGGAATAATGCATTGATACACAAACACAATATTTTTAACATAGTAAATGTACATAAATATTATGATCAACATAGATATAGATAGAATAGATGAGCCATTTTATTATATGGAGATGATTCAGTTACAATAGTGAGAAAAATATGAGGTACTGTAGCCAAAGAGATGGCCTAGAATGACCCTGAAAGCATGCTACAACAAGCACTGTGTAACTGGAGAGCTGTAGGAAGAAATACTACACTATCCCTTTAGCTGATGATGTACTAGTAGCTGCTGAAAATGGAAATGTAGATATATGGAGCTAAGGAGCTCTGGTGATTCCAAGATTCAAGATCTGGGCTCTATGATGGCAACCCAAGATAACCCAGAAAGGAAATTCAAAATCTATGAGATTGGAAATTTACCCTCTTGGGGTTTGATCCCTGGTCTGCTGGGTTATGTATATCTGAAGCTAGATCTGATTGTAATATGGCTGCATAATGATGTACAACTAGATCTAAGCTTTGAGGGCTGATCCCTCCTTCAGATCTCTAAGATAGAAGCTTGAGATCTCATCTCTTCTTCCTCCTCCTTCAAGATGTAGTAACTGAATATGCATCTGCTACAAAAACTGCGATGTACAAGAGGGAGAGACTCTATGCCTACTGAAATATGCTACAATACACTTCAGGTTGATGGAAATGGTGATGGCAAGGTGAGGGGATGATCCCTACAGGATTCCTAGCTAGAATGCTAGAAACTTCCTTCCTCCTTTGGATTTGCAATGATGGACTGCATAATCCTTGATGGGACTGCTACTGATAAGAGGTCAATAATATTTTTCCTAATTCCAGATCTGAAATGAGGCCTTGATATTGATGACCTTTAATTCCAAGGTGATAGGAATAATCCTTCACCGGTTCTCTAGCTGAAATACTAAAGACAACCTCCTCCTCCCAAACTGATCTTCATAAATAATGCAATTTCTGAATATGGATGTCCTGCAGAGAGTTGGAACACTATGGCACCAATGCCTAATGATGAAATATCAGCTCAAAATACCTTCCTAAAGTACGCACACAAGTCCCTCGTGGGTAAGGGTGGGATTCTCGCTCGAGAACACCCTGTGCTAAACAACATTGCAGACTTAGCTAAACAACACAAGATTGCATGGAATTTCAAAAGACAACTCTAGATCTAAACAAATCACAAATCATAAAACTAAAAGCCTCCTCCAATGTTGCCTTCATATTCATTATATACAAAGTGAGCCTTCCCAAGACCTGGCCCACCTCTAAACTGCGCTGTGCATGTTGACATAAGCCTCCATGTTTGACTGCATTGTCTCTCCAAGTCCTCTATCATGTATACATGAAATATACATGCAATGTGCACCCTCTCCATCATGTGTGCATTAAATGCACTACTCTCTCCAAGTCCTCCATCACTTCATCATGAATTCTCTATAATCTTACATTAGATTCCCTCCATGATCTCTGTTGACTGCTTCAACCTCAATGATCTATCTCATCAATGAGGCATGACCACCACTCCTTTCACATTAGTAGTTGCTCCACTACTCCATTGTGTAGATCTATGTTTAATTAATCCACATTTACACATCAAAAGTGGATCTTATTCATCCTTGAGGATTATGGGTCCCTCCACCCTTTTATTTACTTAGTTCATTAAGAGAATTAAGAACTCTAATATTCCAAATATCATGTGAAAATTTAGGAATATTACATTAATTTAGTCACTAATTTAGTCATTAATTGCCACAATTAATGACCAAGTAAACAACTAAATATACTACTACATGATCACCCGAGAAAACTAATTAATAACTATAGAAATATGACAAAAATGTTGGCCACATTATAAGATACTATAAATTGGCTACTAATAGTCACATATATGCAAATTTTAGTCATTGTTTGAAACCAAATATTTACCAAAGAAATATGACTAAATTTCAACCATGTTATAAGATACTGTAACTGAACTACTAATAGTCGTATATATGCAAAAATTAGTCATCATTTGTAATCAGCAATTTATCATTTACAATAGTCATTTTTTTGGTAGTTTTTATTCATTATATAAACATGTGATTTAGTAGTTTATATTCATTTCATTTACTTTCATTAATAATCATTATAAATGACTAATTTAATTGTTGTATATTCATTTTATTTTTGTTCATTATTAATCAATATAAAATACTAATTTAGTAGTTTTAGATTGATTTTATGTCTTCATTATTAATTAAAATAAATTAATTGGTATGATTTTGTGACTAAATTAAAAAAAAAATGCGATACAATGTGCATGCTAATCTAATATGAAAAAACAAAGTTACATATCTTAATTACAATACTAAATGATATCAAGTATAACTATAAATAACTTCAACCACATAAATTATGTTAAATTAAATGTCAAGTATTGCAATATGAGTTTCCAACTTAATATTGGCTAGACGACAATTTACACATGAAATATTGTTTTATCGCTTCAAAAAATTATCATTGTGTTGTCAAGGTATTGCATGTGAATTCACCAACTCTTAAGACTTGACCATCAGTATGTATGTGTGTGTCTCATGCGAGATATTGATTTTAAGGGTATAACTAGACCAATTCTCTTCTATCTCTCTTTATGCATTTGTCGCTCTAGTTTTCATCACAATATATGAATGTTGGTGTCCATCCCACCATCGTGGTTGGCAAGGCCCTCCTCCCACATATTGAGTAAAACTACACAAATAAAGTGATTAAAAAAAATAATACTTAGTTGAAGAAAATTATGCAACACAAAGTTCTCAAAAATAAATATAAGTCTTCTAGCTATCAACTACTAAAGAAAGTCTAGATGAAAACATCAAAACAAAAAAAATAAAAATATTATTCGCTTTTTCAAACAAAAAGAAAAAACAAAAAAACATATTTATCCCAACTCTCTTCCCTCAATTGGCTACAATTTCAGTTGGTTCGGTTTGAAAAATTGTTTCCCATAACTCAAGAAATCCATTTCAGACTGTTAGTAAAGTTTGTTATTACAACCCTGAAAATCTCTTTCAATCCTTTAATGAAGCTTCATAAATGTGTGAGTGCATTGAAATAGTTATCTCATGAATGCACTAGCCATGATCATGTGTCTTTTAGTCATGCAAGGTACCAGTAGAAATAATTTTACCAAAAGAGAGATGGATTACTAAAAATTAAATTATTATTGAGATACATGTAGATCCACAAAAAATGAAAATGATTTCAACACATGTTATTTAACTACTATTTTACTATCATATGGGGCACTTTTGTTAAGATTGGTTGAACTCTTACAAGGTCTACATAAAAAAGGGAGATATCTTATATCATAGATATATGAGATGTATGAGGTAGGTAATACTCATACTTCTTAATATTTTATAGATTCAATTATTTCAAAGCACCTCTGTATATAACAAATTCAAAAAAATAAATAAGTACAATAAGGAATAAATATGTTGTAACTTGCAAAAGGCATATCAATAAACTTAAAAGGGAAACATATAATTAATTAGATCATGCATGGACTAGGATAAGAGGTTTCATACTTAACTGAATCATGTCACTGTGTGAGAAATACTATGACGAAAGAAAAGTAAAATATTGGGCATGCACCAACTAAGCACGTTACAACTTTTACCATGCAAAAAAGTGCAAAACACAATGAAAATGATTAAAACCAAAAATAAATTAAGAGATTACTGAGCATCACAAAATAAAAGGGGGGAAAGAAGCACAAATGGCAAGTTCTAGTTAAGAAACCAAAATGTTGTGATAAACATTACAATAAGGACAACAAATGTCTTACTACTTGCTGATGTATTAAGTGAGCTATTCACCCAGAGACTTGTACCCTTATGACCAAAAAATACTTGACTATTTTCTTTCTTGAAATGTTTTATCCCCAAAAAATGGAGTTAGTTTCCTTTAGGAATAATAGATTTCACATAATACAATTCATATAATTTATAATCCATATCTTCAGACGAGAAGGTTTATATCATCTTAGATCTATAACTCATCTTCTTCAAAGAAGTTAATCCTAATGTATATACATCTAGTGTAAATACAATGTGGAAGTGTGAAATCAAATCTTAATACTATGTTGAAAGAGAGAAGTCAAAGTGGGTTACAACCACGTTACAACAAGGCACTTGGTATCTAGCTTGGAGCCATAGAATGTAGTAAAAACGTAAGGATATGATAATGTAGGATATGTTAGAGCATGCAAGATTAGGGATCTCACAGCTCTACAAAAGTGTGAGAGATGGTGCAATGCCAAACCCAGCTGGTCATGATGTTAGAGTAATGCATGACTCAATATTGAATGGATGGACAAAACAATTTGTATGATTTCAAGATTTTTCTTACACTCACCTTCGTTATGTACACTTGAAAGTAAATATGTGAGTTTTCAAGCGACAACTGAACTAAGGCTACAATTTCAAGTGACAATATTCGACATTAAAATATGTAAAGATGAAATTTAAAAAAGAAAATAAACATTAAAAGGAAGTATAGATATACTCTTATAGAGACCTATCTTCGAATGGAATGCACAAAACATAATTGATTATCATTTCCCTCAATGGTACTATAATCTCACCTTCCATTTGAACATACTTAATTCCAATTTTATCAGAGGGTGGAAGTATGGATGTAACTTGTTGAAAGACATGCCATGCTTCCCTTGAAAACAAATTCTAACTCCAAATTTAAGACAAAATAATAAATTATCCCAATATGTAAAATATTCTATAATAAAAACAAATACTAATAACATTGAAAAACTAAAAACTACTACAGTCTTAGAAAACAACAAAGAAAACTCTTTGCTTTGAAATGGTTCTATTGATCCTATATAAAGCACAATATTTTGGAATGTAATCCTTTTCAAATATACTTACCATTCAAATATACTTTCCATACATCCATATTAAAGAAATCAAAGTTCTTATTAAAGATATTTCATTTGCAACATAACTCATTATCATTTTGCAATAAAAAGAATGGAGATAAACATGGAGGTTATCTACTCTTATACTTTAAAATACAGTTCAACGACTCCTCAAGTGGAACACTTTCAATTTCCACATATTTACACCCATGTTACCAAAAAAGGTCCACACATTTCAATCTTGTGTATTCAATAAAAAAATCCTAGATGCTTATCAACACAAAAGAAAAAAGGTTACTAAATTAAAATATCCGCATTAAACTATGACCAAGAACTAAAGGATGATATAAATGATTGAAATGAAAATATAAGAGTAAAAAAGAGTTACCACCACAACTACTAGTGTTGGGTGTGGAGCCTAATTATCTTGTTTATTTTGTATCACATCATTGGACCCCTGTACCTTAATGGGGAGGCAACGCCGCCCATAATTAAATGCTCCTAGAGTCCCAGGGGGCGTGGCTGTGACTTTATGGAGCCCCCCCCTGGCAGGGGGTTTCAGGGGAAGTGCCCCCGAAGCTAAAAAAAGATGTAAAATTGCCTTATAAAAGTATAGTAATTCCTATTCAATCTGGGCCGTTCATTAGGCGGACGATATGACGATAGAATTTATGCTTAGTTTAGGGTTTTTTTCCCTAGAAGGAAACCCCTCGCTTGTATGAGGGTATTTTATTGCGACTGTGTATTGTATGTGTATTCTCAGAGCGAGAAATAGATAGGGATACTGTGAGATAGAACAAAGGATATTACAACGGATCTGCTGTAGTTTGTGTCTTTTCATTTTGTTGGATAATATAAAGGAAGGACTGGCTATTCGGGGTGGACGTAGCCCAAAACTGGGGGAACCACGTATATCTGTGTCTCTCTAGTTTTATGTGTTTCTTGTGTTTTTGTTTTCACATATTTTATGTGTTCCATTGCTCTGTAATATATAATTTTCTAACAACTGGTATCAGAGCCGAAGGTCTATTTGGCTGATAACCTCGCAGGAAAGAAGGGTTCCTGGTTCGAGTGGGAGCAATGGTGGAAGATGGTAAATTTAGGGTTGAGAAATTTAACGACCAAAACTTCCCACTGTGGAAGATGTAGATGGAAGATTATTTGTATCAGAAAGATCTGTACCTACCATTGAGCGAAAAAACAAAGAAGCCGACAGTTATGAAAGATGCAGAATGGGAGATTCGCGATAGAAAGGCACTCGGAATAATACGGTTGTGCCTCGCAGCATCGGTAGCCTTCAATATTTCGAAGGAAACAACAAAAAAGGGTTTGATTAAGGCATTTGAAAAACTATATCAAAAAATCGGCCTCAAACAAGGTATTTCTTATGAAACATTTATTTAATATGAATATTTTGGAAGGTGGATCTGTTGCAGACCATTTAAATTATTTTAATACAGTTACCAGTCAATTAAGTTCTATAGGGGTAAACTTTGATGATGAAGTTAGGGATTTTTTATTTCTGCGCTCATTTCCAGAAAGTTGGAATGGTTTAGTTATGGCCATTAGTAACTATGTCTCTAGATCTATTACTTTAAAGTTTGATGATGTTGTCAGTGCTATCCTTAGTGAGGAAATGCGACGAAAAATCTTCGGTGAGACATCGAGTAATTCTTTGAGTGTAGAGTCTCGGGGAAGAAAAATGGAAAGAGGAAAGAGTTCAAGATATCGCAGTAAATCAAGGAAAGACAGATCCAAGTCCAGATCGGGGATAGTGTGCTGGAAATGCAGAAAGAAAGGACACCTAAAGAAAGATTGTAGATCTCGGAAGCGAAAAGAAGGAGACGCACAACAAGAAAACAATCATGAAGCAAATGTGACAGGTGATGTGTTACAAGATGCTTTGATTCTTTCTTTCGAAAATGTTATTGATTCCTGGGTAGTAGATTCAGGGGCCTCATTCCATGCCACAACTGATAAGCAATATTTTCATGACTATGTTCAAGGAGATTTTGGACAAGTCCATTTGGGTGATGATAAACCCTGTAAAATTGTTGGAATGGGTAAGGTTCTTGTAAAACAACAGAATCAAAACCAATGGTTATTAAAGGAGGTAAGGCATGTTCCAGATCTGAAGACAAATCTGATTTCAACAGGGCAGTTAGGAAGTGAAGGTTGTGTGACAACTTTCACAGATAAAACTTGGAAGGTCACCAAAGGATCCCTGGTAATATCAAAAGGTGAAAAGGTTGGTACATTGTATTTATGCAATGGTATTTCTAACTCTGTTAATGCTTTAACTTCCAAAGGAGCAGATGCAACATTATGGCATCATAGGCTCGGAAATATGAGTGAGAAGGGGATGAAGATTCTTCACTCAAGAAATTTGCTGTCGGGTTTGAAGAATGTTGATTTGGGTTTCTGTGAGAATTGCATTTATGGAAAATAGAAGAGAGCCATATTTCTCAGAGTTGGGAAAGAAAAGAAGAGAGAAAAATTAGAGCTTGTGCATACAGATGTATGGGGACCTGCTCAGGTATCATCTCTCAGTGGCTCTCGTTATTATGTTACTTTTATTGATGATACAACTAGAAAGACTTGGATTTATTGTATTCAAAATATATATGATGTATTTGATACTTTCAAGAAATGGAAGCTTTGGTTGAGATTGAGACAGGAAAGAATTTGAAGTTTCTCAGATCAAACAATGGAGGTGAATATTGCAGCAAAGAGTTTGATAGGTACTGTTCAGAGCATGGAATTCACAGAGAGAAGATAGTTCCAATAACACCACAAGAAAATGGTGTGTCAGAAAGTATGAATAGAACAATCATGGAGCGTGCAAGGTGCATGAGATTGCATGCAGGATTTCCTTTACAATTTTGGGCAGATGCTGTGGATACTTCTATTTATCTAATAAACAAAGGGCCTTCAAGTTCCTTGGATGGTGGTATTCCAGAGGAAGCATGAATAAGTAAAAAGGTAAACTACTCTTTTTTAAAGCCTTTTGGTTGTGAGGCCTTTGTCCATATTAATAAAGAAAATAGAACAAAGCTTGAGGAAAAATCAAAGAAATGTACCTTTGTTGGATATGGTGTTAATTATTTTGGTTATCACTTATATGATTATGAAAATCAAAAAATAGTTAGGAGTAGAGATGTAATATTCGATGAAAAGGTCTTGTATAATAATCAGTTGCAGGAAAAGAAACAGGAAAAAGAAAACAAAGAATACACAGTTCTTGATGAGATCACAGAAAAAGTAAAGGTGCCTGAAAATAATAATAATCAACAGCCACAACAACAACAACCACCACAACAACAACAGGCACCTCAAACACCTGAAAGTGGTGTTAGAAGATCTACCGGGATAATTAGACCCCCTGAACGATACTCTCCTCCATTATATTATTTATTGTTGACTGATTCTGGTGAACCTGAATGTTATGAAGAAGCAATTCAGGTTGAAAGCAGGAAGAAGTGGGAGCTAGCCATGGAAGAAGAGATGGACTCCTTAATACATAACTGGACTTGGGACTTAGTCAGGTTTCTTGCAGGTAAAACAACATTACAGAATAAATGGGTTTATTAGCTGAAGGAAGAAGATGGAGGAAAACAGAGGTACAAAGCTAGACTTGTGGTGAAGGGGCTTGCACAAAAGAAAGGTATTGATTTTGATGAAATATTTTCTTCTTTTGTTAAGATGACTTCAATCAGAACTATTTAAGTCTTGTAGCAGCGAAATATTTGTATCTTGAACAGTTAGATGTAAAGACAACATTTCTCCATGGAGATTTGGAGGAAGAGATCTATATGGAGCAAATAGAATGATATGAGGTCAAAGGGAAAAAAAAGTTAGTGTGCAGGTTAAAGAAGAGCTTGTATGGTTTAAAACAGGCTCCAAGGCAGTGGTATCTAAAATTTGATAGGTTTATGTTTGAATAAGGTTATACTAGATGTCACTTTGAACATTGTGTTTATCTGAAAAAGAAAAATGATAGAAACTATATTATATTGTTATTTTATGCAGATGACGTGCTTGTTGCAGGGTCTAACATGCAGGAAATAAATGTGCTCAAAAGAAAATTGGCAAATTCCTTTGCAATGAAGGATTTGGGAGCTGCAAAACAAATCCTTGGTATGAGAATAACTAGAGACAGGAAATATTGCAAATTAACATTGTCTCAGAATGAGTACATAAAAAAGGTGTTGAAAAGATTTAATATGAAGAATGCAAAAATAGTTAGTACACCTTTTGCTAGCCATTTCAAACTTAGTAAGGAGATGTACCCAAAGACCCAAGAAGAATTGGATTATATCTCTAAAGTTCCATATGCATCAGTAGTTGGAAGCTTAATGTATGCAATGGTCTGCACAAGGCCTGATATTGCACATGCAGTGGGAGTTGTGAGAAGGTACATGAACAATCTAGGAAAATAACATTGGATGACAGTGAAATTGATTTTCAGATATTTGAGAGGTATCACAAATCAAGCATTATTCTTTGGTGGTTAAAACATTGCTCTACAGAGATATGTTGATGCAGATATGACAGGTGACAAAGATAACAGGAGGAGCACTACAGGATATGTATTTACTGTAGGTGGAACAACTGTCAGTTGGGTTTCAAAAATCCAAAGTGTTGTTGTACTTTCAACAATAGAAGCAGAGTATGTTGCTGCTACAGAGGCTAGTAAAGAAATGATTCGGTTACAAAGGTTTATGGATGAATTGGGTAAGAAGCATGATATGGGCATGTTATACAGTGATAGCCAAAGTGCCATTCATATTGCAAATAACTCAACATTTCATTCCAAGAATAAACACATACAACTCAAATACCATTTGATACAGTCAATATTGGAAGATGGACAGTTGAAGCTAGAAAGGATACACACTAGCCAGAATCCCGCAAATATGCTAACAAAATTTGTAATCAGGGAGAAACTAAGATTATGCTCAGTTTCAATTGGTCTTCAAGGATGACGATGAAGATGAGAAACAACTAGGTCCAAAGAGGAGTCATTGTCCAACAAATCAAGAAGCAGTGGAGTTGCTAAAATTAGTCTCCAAGTGGGAGATTGTTGGGTGTGGAGCTTGATTATCTTGTTTATTTTTTATCAAAGCGTTGGACCCTTGTACCTTAATGTAATTAAACGCTGACTAGGGGGTCCAAGGGGGGGCAGATGTCCATTGCCTTGTAAAAGTATAGTAATTTCTAGTCAATCTGGGTCGTTCATTAGACAGATGATCTGACGGTAGAAATTATGTTTAGTTTAGGGTTTTTTGCCCTAAAAGGAAACCCCTCGCTTGTATGAGGGTATTGTATTGCGGTTGTGTATTGTATGTGTATTATCATAGCGAGAAACAGATAGGGAGACTGTGAGAGAGAACATAGGATATTACAGCGAATCTGCTGTAGGTTGTGTCTCTTCATTTTGCTGGATAATAGAAAAGGAAGGGTTGGCTGTTCGGGGTGGACATAACCCAAAACTGGGTGAACCATGTATATTTGTCTCTTTGGTTTTATATGTTTCTTGTGTTTTTGTTTCCACATATTTTATGTGTTGCATTGCTCTGTAATATATAATTTTCTAACAAATATAATGAAAAAAAATTTTCCTTTCCCTTCAAAAAACAATAGTATAGCTACATGTCATTTAAACAAAGATTATTAAGCACAATAAATATAATTGAAAAGACTTCACAAATATAGCAAAAAAGATTCATTGCTACAAGCTTCCATGCATGACTAGACCTTAATAATGCAGACAATTAATTCAACCATATGCTACTGAATCAAAAGATACTTTGTATGAGATTTAGTTGATAAAGGGAATTAGTAACAAAAACACACACGACTAGAAAAATGAATATCCTTACGTTCTATGTAGCCAAAACTATAGACCTTGCTGCAAAGTTATCCAACTTCTTCAAAAACTTTATGGATATCAAGAATGATGAAATAAAGATAACAATCACCACAAATATAACTTAGCTTACATAAAGGGGTGCAATGTTCCTTCAGTAGGCTTGGAATTTTGTAGACAAAGTTAGAAAATTAATTTACTTTTCCATATATTTCTTTGAGTTTAAGTTGCAAAAATGAAAAGAATGTATGTCCTGAGTGATAAGAGAAAAATAGGAGTAAAATAGATAATATGCATTCACATAGCACCAATTTAGAGAAATTCCACTTATACATATAGACACAATCCAAATAATCCCACTATCCATTCACAAAATTAACATTATTAATTGAACACCAAGCTAAGAGAGCACTTCATCTACCTACATATAAACATCCCAACACCATTTAAAAAAAAACCAAGATAAAAAACATAACATATTCATGAGTTTAATTTCACTTATTAACAAAGGACATTAATTTCCAAATTTTCTAATACATATGTATCCACCTAGATTTTATTCAACATGTCTAGCTGTGGGAGAATGGTCTTAATGATCTTGTGGGTGCAACAAATAATCTTTACTATTAAGTCAAATTTGATTTTGCAATATATACACACACAAAACTTATATTTTCTAGATGTAATTATTTCCACTGAGAAAATAGACCGTTTATACAAACCCCAGTGCCAATTGGACATGAAGCTAGCCATAAATCTTCCTGCAAAAGAAAATCACATGCCAAGTTTAAAAATCCATTCAAGAGAACAAAGCTATCCATTTTTTCGATCTAGGATGCAATATATTCTTCATTTATTATAATAATAAATAGACATGTTAGGGAAGGAATCCAACCAAAGCAGAAAAACACAAAAATATAATACAACACAAAAAAATTGGGGGGGTAAAAATGAAAATAGTATACAATAATGTACACATTATAATTAAAATATGTCATAAACTAATGCAATATGGGAAAATGCAATAAAGGATGCTTTTGTAGAACCACCCTTCCAAGAAATAAATGCTCATATGATCAAGGCCATTTTTCGATAAGAACCTGGCTGAAATGCTTTCCATTGAAGCCTAAAAGGTTAAAAATTTTGAATAAAAAAACACTGTATTTATTGGTCAAATGAATGTAGCAAGCAGAAGTGGACTCCACAAAGTTGGCTTGTCAGGTAATAAAAGAGTGGTGGTGGCAGAATAATTTTGCAGAAACCATAAGGATATGTTTCAATTATAGGTTAGTCCACAAAGATGATTCATTTCTTTTAAAATTTTTGGTTTAAAAAGACAAATCAACATAACAAGAGGGTTGAAAGAGAAGAAAATGTCGAAAAGAATGTCTCACACATGTATTTTTGTTTCTCAAGATATCATCGAAGGAAATTTTTCCTTGCAATTGGAAGGTCTACATCCATACAGAACCACAATCCGTTTCTTAATTTACAAATACTAAAAGTATAAAAAAGAATCTCCATACATGATGAAAACACTTACAAGAAATCCTATCTTAATCCACAAAATACATTCACCGATAATGAATTCCAATCAATCAAACAATCAACCAAATAGAAAATGTCAAGATACTAAGAGACTAAAATATTCATATTCTTTAATAAAAGCACTTGAGACTAAATTATTACATTCTTTAACAGAAGCACTAGAGACTAAAATAATTATGTTCTTTAGCAGAAGCAATACACTTAATTCACACTAGTCAATATTATAAATGTTGGTAAAATATGACAAGATATGATGAAATATTTGATTTTTTAATTCGTTTGATTAAAGCATATTTGATCTTGCAAATTCCAAAGACAACCCTTGCATCGCAGGAAGATACACACTGAGTAGTATTGAAGTCTCCCTCCAAATATCGTTGGGATTCTCTATCACCTCCTCACAAGATTTAAACATTTATCTAGTGCTTTCTAACATCCCAATACACACAACACATTATAGGAACCAGATCAGTTTCTCATATTGGTATATCTATTTTCACTAGCACATTCAATGTATCCTTCTAAATACACTAGAGCATGTTTTTGCTGAGACTGGTAAGAATTCATGGAGAAACACATCATAAAAATCATGGAGGCCATGCAGATTAACAGGTCTCCAAAGACAAATGAATCATAAGGAAACATAAGCTCTATTTGAGTTAATGGAATATATGTCTGCAGATGAAAATGGAGAAAAATCTATTCACATCCTTGTGTACATTAAGGAACATGATAGGGCTTGGAGTGCAAACAGGGGAACGAAAAGTTCTTGCATGTTTCTAGGATTAATTTTGGGTACAAACCTAATCCTTCATGCAAGAAAAATTCTTTGTTTCCAATTTAGATTTTCAAGCTCTCATATTTGCGGGCACTCTTTATGCTCCATTGTTTCATGCATGAGAATGTCACAATTCCTTTTGGTTTTCGCAAGTTGGCCCCCAATTTGGAGCACTTAAGCCTACATGCTAACAAGGGTCCGACTGGTGAAATTCCTAGGGATTTTGGTAGCTTGAGGGGATTACAGGTGTTGACACTCTCAAAATAATCTTCATGGGAGCATTCTACCATATTTTGGGAGGATAAATAGTCTCATGCATTTAGATTTGAGTTATAATTATTTCAAGTGACAAATCCCTCAGGGAATGGGGAGTTTAAAAAACTTGTTGGGCCTTGATTTAAGTTACAACAATCTTAGAGGACCCATTCCGAAATCCCTTAGAAATATAAGGACATTGCAGAAGCTGGATTTGAGCTCTAATTCCCTTAAAGGCCATATTCATGTACCTCTTGTGAACCTGGAAAACTTGGAGTTCATAAATCTTAGCAACAATAAAATTATAGCAGATTCCCTCCTTTGCTGATAAGTTTAAATAGCCTCTAGTAATTCATAATGGATAAGAATCCAATGTTTTATCCATTTCCTGTTGAACTTGGAAATCTCGAAAAGCTTAGGAGCTTAGGATTTCTAGTTCTAGGTACTTGGGTTCAATACTTGTGGCATATGGAAAACTTTTGAATCTAAGCTCTTTGAATTTGGAGAACAATAGGTTGTCAGGAAATATTCCTTCCATTATAGGTATTATTTCTCACATGTACCACCTTAATTTCATTAGTAACATGCTGTTAGGGGCACCCCCTTTCTCTTCAATTTTTTTGCACAGGTTAGGTAAGAACATAGACTTGAATGTGAACTCGAGTTTGTATATCAATTCCTCCCAGGTCATGAAAATATATTAATACTTGGGTGCAGATGGATGTGGAGCTTTACCAATTGAAGAAAAGGGAAAATCACCTAAGAAATCCATGGAAGTATCTGTTGCGTGCTGGTTTTGCACATTTTTTCCTACACTTATCTCCCTTATCTTGCTTCATAACTTTAACTTATGGGATTATCTTTACCTTTTTTCATACCTTTTTAGCCTGACTTGTGCTGTTTCACCTTGCTTTTATTATTTTTCCAATTCAGCAATTATTATGATCTATTATACCTTTTTATGACTAATTGATGGTGAATGTTTGGAGAAATATCGATGGTCTTTTGTTGTCCTTTTAGATGTCAAAGATCCTGAACATGAAGTTCACAGAAGCAGTTTGGATGGTGCTGTTACAACAAAGCGATGTTGTTACACCATGCTGTTAAAGACCTGCTAGCAATTTTCTGTTACACCCTACTGTTCCAGAAAAGTTGGCAAATTGTTGATACAGTTGTACCATTAACCGCTCTTGTCTATATTGTTTCTGATCTATTCCTTGGCTGTTGCACTATAGCTGTGTTTTGTTATGATAGTCGTAGGAGTTATCAACATTATATTTTTGGGATAACAGCCTAAGGGCAGTTTCGATTGTAATCTTTTAATTCCTAATTAGAACTTTATTAGGGAGTGGTTATAACTGCATGAGTTCTATTTTGATCAGCATGAGAATCGTAAGATTCTCATGAATGATCTATTCCTAAATTTTATGATGTAACAACTATATATCTCTCGGCCCTAGAGGTCAAGAGGTTAGTGAAGAACAATGTTGTTTTGCCTTTGTAATTGTGTTCTGATTAATACAGATCATATTGTTACTGATGTTACATGTGTGATTCCATTTAAGTTTGGTTAAAGTTTCTTTTCTACCTGTGCCCTGCTAGGGAGGAAGGGCCCTCCTTCTTAGCAGGGATTGTAGCGGTTACAATAGTTGTGTGTTTATGTAATTGGATTTTAGTTTACGTATCGTTAGAGTGTTGTTGCTGCTGTTCAGCTAAGAATATATCTACTTTTATTTCTATACTTTATATGCTGTTACACATATGATTAATAAAGACACCAGCTGGGTACTTACTGTGTGGAAAGCTAACAAATCAATTGAATTGTGATTTCAATCTTGTGGATTCTTTTATTTTTGCATGATTGTTTTATTTCCAGCATTTCACTTCAGCAATGATTTGTTTTCTTTGAGACTGCTTCTGGTTGATGTATCGACACAGACAATGCTACTATCATTAGAATAACAGACGTCCATGGATTGATAATTAAATGTGTGTTGGTCAGTCATTAATAAGTGATTTATATAGTCCAACATTTTGGCGCCATTGCTAAGGATGGCAGTGATGATCCAATCAATCAGAGTTGTTTCTTAGAAGTGCAATTTCCGTGTGTTTTTTTTATAGAGTATCTCTAGCGATACAATTGCCAAGCAGTGAGACAAGAGGTAAGAACCTGCACAACGCTCTAACAGGCTTGAGTGGGCTCACCAATGTCTTGCTGGGATACTTAGGAAGTTGAATTTCTAAGCATTTTGTCTTTTTTTTAGAGTGTTTCCAGTGCTGCAATTTCTGGGCGGTAAGACGAGAGGTAAGAACCTGCGCATCACTCTAGCAAGCTTGAGCGGGCTCACCAATGCCTTGGTGGAACACTTAGGAACTGAATTTTGGGTGTCTTCAGCTCTACAGTCGTTGGGCAGTAAGACGAGAGGTAAGAAACTGCACATCACTCTAACAAGCTTGAGTGGGCTCACTGCTATAGAAACTGAAGAACTTATAGGATGAATTGATATGCATAGGGCCCATGTGTGCCAGTAGGACAACATCAACATATAAAAACATCCCCCCACTCTACTAACTATAGGAAAGACGGGTCGTAAGAAGGAAAAGAAGAGCACAGATTTGGGAAAGAAAACATTCTTTGGAGACTTGATTGCAAGAGCAGAAAAGGAACAGTTCACTTCATACAGAGATAATCAGAAGATAGGACCATAGAAATCGGCTACCACATCAAGTCCTGTACCATCGGTGTCTTCCGTGTCTGGACCTCACCATCCTTCGAACAACATATCAACTTCTGATATCAAAACTCCAAATTAAAAACAACAGTGGAGAATCATTGACCAAGATTTGAGAATTGAAGGACACAGAGAGACCAGTGGGGACTGTCAGGAACCTGAGAAACAACAACTAGTTGATCATCAATTGGACGCTGGTAGTGTTGTCAAATAGTTGGTCTTGGAACAACATGATCCTTTTATTTTCCAATCTCTCGTGCATTCCGAGGGCAGCTCATCTCATCAGGAAGAATTAGCCATGGGGGACGAGAATGTCAAGACCAATAGCTCTGTCACCTTTGAATTCCCAATAGCAGAAACACAGGACAAGCTCCTATGAAGAAAATCCCTTTATCATCCCCACCATCCTTTCAAGGGATGGCTGTTGAAGATCCTGATACCTTCATGTTCGAATTCAATGTGCTGTGTAGAGGTTATGACTACACTTCAAACGCCCAAAAGCTGAAATTATTCCCTACTACTCTGAAAGGAGCAGCATTATGATGGTTTATGAGATTGGGTGCTGGCACGATTTGAACATGGAATGACATGAGAGAAGCTTTTATATTTAAGTATCAGGACTACTACCAAACTAGGGATTTGAAGGACAAAATTTCCAGAATTGCACAGAAGAAAGAGGAAATCCTGGAGGACTATCTGGAGCAATTCCACTATAACTTACAGAGGTCTAAGTTAAGTAACTTAGATCCAGAGATCCTAAATCCGATATTCTTAAGAGGATTAAGAGATGATTGTCTGGAACATCTAAATATAATATGAAAAGGAGATATATCGCAAGAAATGTTTGAGGAGATAACAAAACTCTGCCTGCATAGCTCAAGAGGATCTGTCAAGGGAAAGGTTTCAGTTCGGGACCCTTCACTTCGGATACATAATTCCACAAATGGAGGGGTAGCTAGAGCAGAAATTGAGAATTTATTTGAAGATTTCAAAACTGATCTCCTTAGCTCTCTCTCTGCCCAGATCACTACAGTACAAGTTAAGAAGGCACAAGTGGAAGCTAAAGCAACCTTAGCAATATTCTGTCCCCGATGCAAAAAGAAAAATTTGGAAAGAGAATGTGGACTGAATAGTGTCATCTTATGCAACATTTGTGAGTTGGTGCATTCTACAAATCAATGTCCTGATTTTCCTAGACTAAAGGCAGTACTTCAAGAATCAAGCGAGGACATTCAATCTTCTTACTTTATCGGATCAAAGAGACCATGGCATCTGCGACCTATAGGTATGTGTAGAAATTTTCTGAATAATAAATAATTATCCACCGAGACTATCCTGGTCACATACTATTTGAACTTCATACACAACACATAATCTCTTCCACTCAGCCAACTCAGATCATCACACATGCGGAAATAAAATCAAGCGATAACACATCAAATCATCATACACATTAACACAGTATGTATGGGGAAAGCTTATAGCTGAAAACCCCACAGCTATTGTATATATTATAATGGAGAAATCAAGTAACCAACTCAGTACAATACTCCTCACAAGTACTCAGTACTTTCTCATGAAGTTACTCACAATCTAGCTCAGTTTTGAACAGGTTACTGGTTCAAAACTCACTGCCAATTGCCTTGCCTCTATTGCATGTTTCAATGCTATGGGATGGCCTCTTTATATAGATAAACCACCAGCCTGAACTGCGCAATCCTCATGGGCTTACTCCACCTATCTGTGTGTTGCAAATAGCAACATTATAGTCACAACTGATAGCTAAATCCACCCTTTCATCTACCTCTTTCACTGGTCTCCACTGAACTGATCATACACTGTAGTGAACTGATGTGTTCTTGAGTTGAATAATGATTTACTAATTAATGAATTAAATAATATTTAATTCACTCCACTCATAACTAATTGATTAGCTAGTTAAACTAATCTCAACTAGTTCAACTAAAATAAACAGAACACAACTCCACTATCTGTCTCATTAACTCCTCCAAACTTCTGCCACTGAAGTCTAACTGAAGTCAACCATGCATGATGCCATCAAACCCTTGGGAACCACGTGATTCCTCTGTTAGATGCATGATCCACTTATTTAGCTCGAACTGAAGTGCTCCAAGAGAGTAAACTGTTGTTTATAGTCTAAATATTATTAAGGGTAAATAATATTTGACTTCCCTGTTTTAAGGAGAGGCAGTCTAAAAATAGACTTCGACCTCTTTGACCTCAAAAATAGAGTCTCATCTATTTTTACCAACATGACACATACTTCAAGAATCTCAAACTGGAATCCCAGAACCATGCTCCATATGTCTAAAAATAGACATAGTCTAAAAATAGATTTTGCGCCAGAATTTGCCTGCGGGCCCACTTAGTGAAGGCGACTTCATTTCACTAAGCTCCATCATCTTGCTGCATTCTCAACAGTATGCCTGTAGATTTTTCTTCTTTTTATCCTTGGAATAATGTTTATAACAACCATAAATATCCATGGCAGTATCCCACTCCTTCTTTAACACAATTTCCTTCACCATGGAACCAGATCTCCTCCACCAATGCAATATCCTTCATCACAACCCAATCCTTGGGGTTAGGATTGGAGAAGTAATGGGCAAGGTCCACTACCCCCTCCAATTCCAATACAACAACAAAAATTACAACTGCCTTCTATTCAAAATCCTACACCTTCTGTCTGACCCGAATTACCTGTACAACCTAACCCCAATCTAAATAATAAGGCAGCTCAGAGCATGGATGCTCCAGTTACCCTCCAGACTTACCTTATCACTCCTATTGAACTTAGTGAGGTTCAGCTTCGATAAGGGAAAGTGATCAAATTTGGACACACTCCCAATATTGTCGAAGAAAGTGAATCACCCATGAAGGATATGGACAATTCTGAGGCAGCTATTACACATGTAACAGCTGATACAGCACCCGCTGTTACACCTATAACAGTCGGCTCGGGGAAGTATGTTCTTTTTACAGCAGCTAATCCGAGTAAGGCTGGTACATCTGTGGTAGCTGACCCAACTATTAGCATTCAGAATCCCCCATATCCTCAATGATGAACTGAATTTGGGGTGGTCTTACAACCTGAATCTGAATTCCTTAAAGATCTGAAAAACTTGTATGTGTGGATTCCGTTGTTACAAGCTCTTAAAGAAGTGCCTATCTATGCCAAAATAGTGAGGGATCTATGCGTTAAAAGACCTGGAAGGAAACCTAAGGACCCTGCTACTATCCATGTCTTGGGAAAATTGTTCGATCTTATGATTGATCAGCCTTTGTTGACTAAGTATAATGACCCAGAGAACCCCACAGTAACTGTCCATATTGACAATCATCCTATAACTAACACCTTGATTGATCTAAGGGCAACTATTAATGTTATGACTAAAGACCTCTTCATCTCTCTAGGACTTCATGGACTTAGACCTACACCTACAGTTCTTGAACTAGCAGATAGGTCCCATGTTAAGCCCGAAGGGATGATTGAAGATGTGGTTATCACTGTGGCCTCCTGGAATTATCCGGCTGACTTTCTTATTTTACAAACCAAATCCAATTTGGGGGGTCATCCTTTAATCTTGGGAAGACCGTGGCTAGCCACTGTAGATGCATATATTGGATGTAGGTCTGAATCTATGGTGATCTCAGATGGGCAGGCCACTCAGAACCTGAATCTTTATCCCCCGGAAAAACCTTACATGGATTTGAATAGTCCCTGGTGGGAAGAATTTGTACCTGAATCTGATATTTCCCTACCTCTTCTCACGCTTGGAAAAGCACAATACTTTAAGGATGAAATAGAGGACGGTATTATTAATGGTTTTATCAGTAATTCACTCCCTGTTGCCTCCATTAGATATTTGGGAGAAGAAAGTGAGGAAGATGATGTAATTAATGAACATTTGAAAACAACTCCGCTTACTACTAGCAGTCCCATAGAAATCGAACCTGGAAAGTGTTTAAATATCAATCCTAACCTGACTGCTGAACAGAACATACTGCTGATATAGCTGTTACAGAAATAAAAGAAGGAATTTTCATGGGAATATACCGATATGAAAGGAATCCATCCTACCCTTTGCACTCACTGCATTTACCTTAAGGAATATTGCAAACCTGTTAGACAACCTCAACGTCGAATGAACCCCGCACTTAAGGAGATAGTAAAAGAAGAATTGCAGAAACTCGATAGAGAATTTTGAGGTCTAAAATGGACCTCCTAAGAAAATGTACAACCAAAATCATCTTTATAGGAACCAATAGGATTCAAGGTGATAATGTCAACCATGGGGGATGATTCACCATTTTTAAGTAAAAGGGTAAAAATATTAAAAAATAATAAAATAATAAAACTACTTTTTCAACTCGTATTTTCAACTTATCTCACAAATTTTTTACTCAAATTTTGAGCGGGAGCACTTTTTGGATGCAAAATTTAATTCCTCATCCAAGAAGTACCCATGATGCATACTTTCGACAGACCTTGCTACATTAAAAATGAGAAATATATGAAAAACGTAGTTATAAATACAACTTTTTCTTGTATTTATCATTTTGGAGTGTAGGGAGTCCTAATGTATGTAACATAGTACTCATGGATGAAAAATTAAAATTTTCATCAACAATTCCCATTCGAAAATTTGAGTAAAAATATGGGAGTGGAATTTGAAAATAGAAGTGAAAAAGTAGTTTTCTCTTTTTTTTTCCCTCTAAAATTTGATGATGTAATCAAATCTTATTTAATTATTTCTACTATTATTTTATAATTTCCTTAGGAGGCCCATTTTAGACCTCAAAATTCACCTAATGTTAATGCTAATTTCATCTACCCGATTTTTGACAGTCAGTGGGTGTCTCCACTTGTCATAGTTCCGAATAAGAATGGAAAGTGGAGGGTCTGTGTTGACTATAGGGAACTTAACAAGGCCACTCAGAAGGATCATTTTCCCTTACCATTTATTGATCAAGTTTTGGACACTCTTTCTGGAAAAATATTATTTTCATTTCTAGATGGGTTTAGTAGCTATAATCAAATACAAATTTCTCTAGAAGACCAAGACAAGACAACCTTTACTTTCCACTTAGAATTGCCCACTCTGAGAGTCCTTCCTTTTGGTCTCTACAATGCACGAGCAACCTTTCAAAGGGCAATACTAGGCGTTTTTTCTGATCTTTTGAATGATTGTCTTGAAATTTTTATGGATGAATTTACACCTTACGGGGATGCCTTTGAGACAACATTAACTAATTTGGAAAAAGTGTTGGAACATTGTGAGCAAGCTAATGTTTCTTTAAGCACAGAAAATTGCCACATGATGATAACCGAAGGAATTGTGCTGGGAAATTTCATTTCAACAAAAGGAATCAAGGTAGATCTTGCAAAAATTGAGGTAATCTCGAGAATCCCAACCCCTAAGACTCCAGAAGAGGTACGTATTTTTTTGGGGCATGCAGGATACTATAGGAGGTTTATAGAATATTTCTCAAAGATTGCATCTCCTTTATTTTCATTACTAATGAAAGATGTGTAATTTGTGTGAATGAAAAGTCAGAACAGCCTTTTGAAGTTGAAAAATTGTGTAACATTTCTATTTTCACAGACCATTGCAGGAAATTACCGTTCATATTCACTGAACGTACGACATGGCTGTGGGTGCTGTTTTGGGGTAGCTGGAGGATAAGAAACCTTACGCTATATATTACATCAACAAGAATTTGACTCCAGCAGAACTTAACTACACTGTAATTGAGAAAGAATTCCTACCAGTAGTGCATGCTATCAACAAATTCCGGCACTACATCACTGGGTATCAAGTATTCGTACACACTGATCATGCTTCCATTCGATTTTTGATGAACAAACCTGTTACTAATAGTAGAGTTACACAATGGTTATTGTTGTTACAAGAATTTGATATTACTATTTTAGATAAACCTAGAAAAGATAATGTAGTTGCTAATTTCCTTTCTAGATTAATTATAAGTGATGATTGCACTTCCACTGAGGATTCTTCTCCAGATGAGTATCTTTTTTCCATTTCTACTCACTCACCATGGTATGTAGATATAGCCAATTATCTTACTATAGGGAAATTCCCACACGAATTGACTTCCAAAGAAAGAAGGAGGATTGTACAACAGAGTGCTACCTACTCATAGATAGAAGATAATCTCTATCACACTGGGCTAGATTTCCAGATTAGGCGATGTGTTAGAGAAGATGAGGTATTTGAGATCCTAAAGGCTTGTCATGAAGAACCTTGTGGAGGGCACTTCGTTTACAAGAGGACATGACATAAACTACTCTCAATAGGGTACTACTAGCCAACCATATTCCAGGATGCCAGGAAGTTTGTGAAAGGATGTGATAGTTGCCAAAGGATGGGCCAACCTCTGAAATCAGATGAGATGTCGTTACAGCCTCAGATAGTAATAGAACCATTTGAGAAATGGGCCCTGGACTTTGTGGGTCCAATCAATCCTTCATCACAGAAAAAAGCATACATATTGGTCTGCACTGATTATGTCACAAAATGGGTCAAAGCAAGGGAATTAACTAGAGCAATAGAGCAGACTGTTTCAGACTTCCTGTTTCAAGATATTTTTTTTGCTTCGAAATACCCAGAGAGATAGTGACATATGGGGGTCCTCAGTTCACATCTCATTTGATCAAGAAGTTGGTTGAAAAGTATGGAATCCATCATAGAATCACCACACCCTATCATCCACAAGAAAATGGGAAAGTAGAAAGCACCAATAAAGTCATTGAGGGAATTTTGACAAAGAAAGTAGCCAGCCACCGAAAAAATTGGGCCGAGAAACTTCCAGAGGTACTGTGGGCTTATAGGACAACATGGAGGAATACTACAGGCTTCTCACCATATGAACTGGTGTATGGTAAGAATCCCTTATTCCCCATAGAGTTTGAAATAAATACATTTAGAATAGCATTGCAAGTTGATCTAGATTTGAGTACAACACAGACTCAAATATTGAACCAGCTCAATGAAATTTTGGAGGAAAAATGGTAGTTTATCAACAAACAGAAATCGTTCAACAACGAGAGGCAAATGTCATGATAGGTTCATTAAAAAGTTTCGAAGGATATTGGGCTCTTTTATGCGATTCAAGGTTCAAAGATTTTATGAGTAATCTCTGCATGATAGCTGGGTCCTTTTAAAGTGGGATACGGTCTTTGACAATGGGACTATACATTTGGTCACAGCTGATAGTGTATGGGCACATTCTTGGTTAATGGGCAACAAATGCTAAGGAGCTATATCCTTGACCCACGCCGAAGAATCGACTTGTCAACGTGTCCAGGACTCTGATCTTCATATTGTGAAGCATCGGGGGAACATTCTCTGCTGCTGACCTTAAAATTTGAAATTCAATAAGTACGACGTTCAACCACACATTGTGGCATTCATTACACATGCAAAAAATAATAATAAAAAAATATAAAAAAAAAAGAAAAAATATAATAAAAATAATAAAATAAAAGAAAAAAAAAAAAATCAAGTGTAAAAACTCCTTTTTAAGTATGATTAGACGACCGATATGATAAAAAACCACTCTTGTGAGTAGCTGTTACTGTATTTTCTCACCATACTATGTCTTCCCTTATTGATCTTCATCATAGGACCAGTGGTATTCATATATATATATATATATATATATATATATATATATATATATATATATATATATATATATATATATATATATATATATATATATATATATATATATATATATTATACCAACTTCTTTTGATCATTATTTGTCTAAGAATAATCCAAAAGCTATCTTGCCTGTTACATATGTAACAGCCGACAACCATGATTATTTTTCTTTGTAATTCATTCCATAAAAAGAAATAACAATGCCAGCTGGACACAACAATATGAATGGTGCATGCAGGACGCCGTCGATGCAATTATTCTCCCAATGCCACCTTAGGTACGTCATCGAAAAGGTAAATTATTGTCATTATAATTCGGTGATTAATTGGCAAAGTAGTGACACTCCTGTGACGACCGTGGGCGGTTGTCACAATTAAAGAGGGGGAGGGGATATGACTTGAAATGATTTGAAATTATTTCAAAAAGGCTGTAACCATAAACATCTATTAAATTCGCATACACCTAATCAATAATATAATTACCAATAATGACCGAATCTGATGGAAAAAGCACGTGTGTAAAAAATCCCATCACTTTCCATAACAAGCTATTTATGAGTATTCATGTAGGGTACTATTTGGTAAATATTTGAAAGTCATCACCTTTCATAAACCTCCTTCTAAAACCTTGCATCCTCATTTGTAGACTCGTCGATTGGTATAATCAGAGGTGTCGAGTAGCAGCTAGAGACACAGTGATGTTACAGGAGGATTGAACAACAAAGAAGGGAACTCAGAAACTCGGTAATATTGCAGTATTTGCAGATCAAGAAGCAAAGTTAGAGACAGAACAACAGGATGCTGCTACACAAGAATCCACTGATGATACTGCTATTACACAGGAACCAACAATTAAAGTAGAGCCTCCTATAATAATCTACCTAGATGCCGACCCACAAGAACCTGCAGAAGCCATGCCTATTATAGAAGAAACAACAGTGGATGCAGAGGCAACTCTAGGTAAAAACAAGGGGGATAACACACAAGAACCCACTGAAGAGGCTGTTGTTACACAAGAACCAACAGCATAGGTGGAACAAACCCATGAAGCAAAGGCTGGCACACCTATTGTCGATGAAGATATTGAATCCAGGAGAACACCAAGTTCCACCTCGGGAGGGAACTCTGATAAAATCCTGCTAATCTTTGAGTTGAAAAAATGGAAGCAAGAAGTGATCTCCCTTTGGGATGGGATGATTTCTCTAAAGGAACATCAAAGAGAAATAGACACTTTACATGAAAAATGGATGGAAGAAGAATTGAAGAAAAAGTGGGAGGATTACAAGAATAAAGAGGCTCTGAAGAAACAAGAAGAACAACTGTTGTTGTTATAGGATTAGATTCGAGACCTCACCATTGATAAATAGAAATTTCATGATCTCACCCTCAACTTGTTGGGTTGTAG
Organism: Pinus albicaulis; assembly: GCA_034641835.2. Lineage (NCBI taxonomy): Eukaryota > Viridiplantae > Streptophyta > Pinopsida > Pinales > Pinaceae > Pinus > Pinus albicaulis. The sequence goes on along the minus strand of CM076575.1, from coordinate 557,872,639 downwards.
GTGGCCTTCTCCATCATATCCTATTTTTCTGTGGGAACGTTACTTATTGTTTCAATTGAAAGCCATTTTGGAGGACAAACCTTATGTATGTTCCTCCACTCGTACATTTCTGGATGTTTTTCGTGCCTCAGACTTTGATGAGAAAAGTTTGTTGTGTGAATTTTTTTTACACAACATTATTTGTGAACATGTGAGTATGCAGATGATTATGACAATCTTCTCTTATATGGGAGATCTTAAATTAAGGGATTTTGTATCCTTCATGAGGAATCAGATTGAATGGCATATGGCCATTAAATCTATGGAAACTAATGAGGAGAAGACAACATTATGGGTTTGGGTGGAACCAGCATGAGCTGCCGAGCTGAGAAGAGAATTTAGGAGAATACTGATTACCCCTGGGATTAGAGGAGCAACGACCACTTATAGAAGAATAATTGTGGACTTTTGTCTCAATCAATTTGCAATGATAAAAATCCAAGCTTTGACAATGTTAGCCCCCCATAAATTTTTTGACAATAAAACAGGGGGCTAAAATGTTTTTGAGCCTTCAAGGAATGCATTTCCCCTGAAAACACATCATCCTTGAAGCCTCCTTATGCCTTTTTCCTTTGATAAAATCCCGTCTGCTGATTTCCATTATAAGCCTCTCTGTTTGTGAAGAAATGCCCAAAGGCCTCCTTTCCCTCTTATTTCATTCCCTCTAAGTATTTTTTTTCATCATTTTTCCTTCCCCTTCTAAATTCCCCACTTACCCTCTAAATCCTCCCAAAACCCCCTTCAAATTCTACCCACACCCCTTGTTGGGTCAAATTTCCCCTTTTTTCCCCTTATCGTTACCCTTCTCTAGCCTCAAATTACATTAAAATGGGCAAAAACCCACTTTCTACCTTATAGTAGGCCTAAGCCCCTTTCGGCCTGGCCCTTTAACCACTTCCCCATACATCCCTGTGCCAGAACCAAGCGCAAAAGCACAAGGAACTTATCGCAATTGGAAGTGTCGGGCGAGTGTTTCTATCTATTAACTCGAAATTTCCCGATGCGATTGTGTATTTGATATATAGACATCCGCCACGATCGGAGCCGTCGATCTATATAGATATGACGGCCTAGCGCCGATCGCATCGGACCATCGCACCCGCCCATCCACCCTCCGCTATTTACCTCTAATCAGATTTGAGATGTTGACCCTTTGTCGATCCAATGGCTGGCGCATAATCGCACTCCCGCTCCAAATCTCAATCGCAACTTTTGTTGTGTTACCCCTTTGTTCCACTGCGATTTCGATCTCTCGATCACAGTCTCTGTCGTCGATCCATGATATGATCCAACAATCTAGCACTAATCGCTGTGCACCCCGCCACCCCTCTCCATCTCCCTCTGATTGAATGTAGGTCGTTGATCTGGTCCCCGGATCTAATGGCCAACGCTCAATCGCGCTCCCACTTCCGATCGCAATCGGAACTTTCACCACGCCACTCCATCGTCTCCCCCCGATTATGATTCCCTAATCAAATCATAGCCTTCCGTTCATCCGAGATCAACGACCCATATCGCATCACACCCTCCATCAATTTTCTTCATCAAAGCCCTCTGTTTACCTCATCTTTTAGTCTCTGCCGTCGATCTCCTCCTGAGATCAATGGTCCAAAGCTAATCGCCCCCCGCCACGACCGGGTCCCACATCAAGCCCTGTTTCATTTCACTTCCATTATTTTCTTTGCAATAAGGCCAAACCTTATACTTTCGCGTTTTTCACTGAAGGCCTTTTTTCCTCCGCCTAATTTCGTATTAACCCCTCCATCATTTGATCCCAACCGTTGATCTTCGTCTGTTCCTCCGATCGGACGGTCTGCGGCCCTTTCACCAAACTTTCACTGGCTCTCTTCCCCATCATTCTGCAATGATTTCCATTGGTTTTCTGTCTGCGTATATCATCTCCGCCACCATTCCTCTGGCCTCCACAATATTTCTCCACCACTGCGCGGGTTTTGTGACAAGTTTATTTCATTGTGCAGGGGTCACAGAGAGGCCACTACAGCCGCCAAACAAAACAACAGAGATGGATTAGAAGGGACCGGACCTGTTAATTGAAGATTTAACACTAATCCCGTGATCAAAGGATGAGAGCGCAGTATGAAGACCAAATGCACACGAAACGAGCCATATCTGTGTTTAATGTCAACAGAGCACTGTTTCTCCAAGATGGACACCTTCCTACAGAAGTCTCCACGCCTCCTCGAGCCCTTAAATGTATTTCACTGACATAAACTTCTTAAAGACTATCGGGACCACCATTATGAAGCATGGAGACCTTGCGTGCTTTTCACCCAGTGCATTTATTCCAGAAGGCTAGCGTAGAGCTCCAAACAGCCAGGAAGGACTCCAAAGAAATATCTAAGGTCAATCTTGACCTGACAAAGACTCCCGAAGTAGACTAGAGGGTACACACAGTGCTGCAGAGCCATTAAGAAGTATGGGTGTGAATGCTTCCGCCATTCCGTCTTAATGAAACAAATTAAATGTCATCTACTCCTTGTTGTTTCTCTTCTCCTATAAGAATTCTGGAGAACAAATTGTAAAGGTTGTTGTTCGGCTGCCCTCGTTGCTGTTAGAGGGATTCATTCTGGCTGTTAGAACAGTCTTGGGAGGGAGTAGGAGAGTAGTTGGATTGTAGTAGGCTGGGAGGAGAATTTTGGATTGTAACAGCCATTGAGCTCGATTTATGTGACTGGTTTTGCATCAATTAATCAAAGCACATTTCACAGGATCATGGTCTATTGCTATTGGTGATGTTTTCCTACCTCTGTTTGTTACATTTCCATACTGTTTCATTTTCTTCTGGGCTTGCATCAGAAATATGACATAGGATTTACCCTTGTTAGGTACCCTATCTCTCTGCTCTCCTTGCCCTCAATGTTTTCTGCTAAACGTGTTATCTGAGGGTTGATTTCAGTTAATTTAACCAGTGTAGTGGATGTCATTGCCTACTAGCTGATGTATGAATTGATGAAATCTATCTTTAGATGTTCTTGTTGGGTTTAAGTTGGAATATTTGGGAACACTAGGGACCAGAGTTAGCCCTGTCCATTGGGATCCTTGTGCGACCAGCTGGCCTTTCTAAGATCTCTCTGTTAAACTTATCTCTGTTTTCCCATGGAGCATGATAAAGTCGACCTGGAGTTAAATGACCTCTGGTCTGATCTATAAGCTGCCCCTTTGTCCCTCCTTTGAGAGTTGCCTTTGAGTATTTCCAAGCAGGTCTGGAGTTAAATGACCTCTAACCTGATCTATAGACAGAAATTGGGCTATGTTCCTTCTTTCACTTTCTTTCCTTAATGTTCCATCCCACCATCTAATCTAAAAGACCCTTTAGTATTAGATGGCATGCCCTCTGAAAGCTTTGGCTAGTTTTTGCAAGTAATTCCCTTTCATGACTCCATAGCCCAATGGACGACACTTTATTGACCTATCCTCTTTGCTGAAACATCCTGCTGCTTTGTTCTTTTTCTCCCATTACTTTCTCAGTCTATGATCTCATGACCAACCCAGCAACCAACCAACCAAATCATTTTAAAACCCCCCTTGTGCTTCATACCTAGCCTAACATCTCATTTTGAGCTTTCAAAGATATATCATTCTTTTTTTATTTGGAGAGATCCCTCTCTGGGTCCAGGAGGGCTAGATCCTAGGGCCCCAAAGTGGTTATGATGTTGTCTCATCTTTTGGTCTTGCCAATCTGGCCAAAACATGGGAACCCCAACATAATGGCAACTCCGCTGGGGAATGAGTGCATTTCATCTTAAACATTCTAGGCACTCAAAAGACCTAATATCTCTGGTTAGATTGGCATTTAATTGTTGATGGTGGACATCATCCTGCTTCAAACATTCATATACATCCACCCGGTGACTCCACACTCCATAACTCCCAAAAGACCAAATGACTCCACTGGTAGAAGACTCTAAAATGGTTGAGAAGAAGCAGTAGCCTTCTTTGCATAAGCATGAATCCAAACATGGATAGGGATCCAAAGTATGATGCTTTGGAAGATCAATTATATGAATTAACAGAAACATTTGGTAAAGTGCTGGAGATGTTCATGGCTAGTCTGAATGCAAATGATGACTATTTAGAACAGCCCATGCCTCTGCCAAAACAAGAACAAACTCAAGACCTAGAAGATGAGCAAGACATGTATGATGCTCAAGAATCTGTAGAAGATGAAGAGGAAAGTGATTAGGAACTGCTTGATTTCTTACCTGTATCTTGTGTTACGCTGACCAGCGAATATCAAGACCTAATAGCAAAATCTAATAGGGAATGTTTCTTTGAGGAAAAAAGAGACCACATAGAAGATGCAGAATCTGGTGTGGAAGAAGAAACCATTCATGAGCCCTGTAGTCTAACTGAGTATCATCAGGTCCATGAGGATTGGTCTGAATTAGAAAGAGATCAAGAAACATCAGAAGATCCTCAAGATTTCCCTGCAAGCACAATTGAAGATATTCTAGAAGAGGTTCAAGAAGACATCCAGCATCCAAATCAGCTGATACAAGAGAAAGAGGATTGTTGTTCTGTTGTTCATGACAAGAGGGAAACCCCTCTTTTGACAAAAGAAGAGATCGATCATATATTAAATCATCAGTCCACCTCAGAAATATTTTATAGAACGCACACTCTTGCCCATTCATCTTATGAGTTTGATGATACAGATCCAGAAGACTCCTCTGTGGATCAGGATGAAGAAATACCTGCTGAGAATCCGTCAGGTTTGATTGGTGACATTGCTTACGATTATGACTTTCCTAGTTATGATCTATTTGATGATGATTTCTTTCAGAGAGAAACTGAGCCTGGAGAACCATCATCAGTAGACCCATGGGAGGAAAGCCAGGGCCAACAACTCGAGAGGAGCAGTGAACCCAGTCAGCCTATCTATGACACTGAAGGGGAAAGTTATGAAAACATCAGTGACGAGTGTCATGCGATCCGTGGCCAGCAGTCCTTCCTTCCAGAAGATGAGGAGGAGAGCAAAGAAGAGATTCTTGGGCAAGATGAAAATAACGAGCCTTCTCTTGAAAAAGAGGAAGCAATGGAACAAGCCCCTGCTCAAGAATACATAGACCTTTTCACGGAGCTCAGCACATCAGAGTAGAACATATTAGAGCTCCAAGAGGACTCAGCTGCAATATATGATGAGTCCTCCAGTCCAGAAGATGAAGGAGACACTCTACTCCAAGAGAGTCTTTTTCTCAATCCAGTGGAAGAAGAAGAAACCCTGGTTGAAACATGCCTTCCAAATATTCATAACCAGGTATCATTTCATGATCCTTACGTACATTTCTTTCAAAAATTTGAAGAAGGATCAAAGGTCTTGTTGAGCAGCAAGTTGCAAACAGAAATAAAATTTTTCAAAGCTGCTGTTGTTGAAAAAAAAGAGTGGGAGCTGCCCTGCCTATCCAGCCTGCTCAAGGAGTTGAGAAAGAAAGACTAGTCATGGGATCAATTGATGGACTGGTTACATTAGAAGACAATGTTTATAAGCTAGACTTGTAAATATTCCAGTTAGAGTAGAGTAGGTAGGAAAAGCTCAATAAAGCTCAGTCTGTGAGCATGTAGTTAGTTGTTTTTAATTTCTGCAAAGTCCAGCAAGCCAGATAGTCTAATCCTGGCTTGACTTTTTTCAATTTCTGTCTTAGAATGTAGAGAATAAATCTGCTAGACAGTCTAATCCTAGCAAATGGTAGTTTAGGTAGAAAAACTATGAGACCAACAGTCTAATCTAGTCTCATGGAGTAATAAGGGTAGAAATAAAATAGGTTTATTTTCTTGTTTCTAAAAAATAAATGATGTAAAGGGTCTGCTAGTCCAAATGCACCCTAGAAGAGAAAATGTCAGGACTATAGTGTGGGTAGGTAGTTGTTTGGGAGAATTTTACTGCTAATGTAATGTCTTCATGATTTATGGCAGCTGATCTAAAGAAAGAAAGGGATGTGCCAAGCAGCAAGCATCTGGCCTACACCAAAGATCATTCTCTAGATTCTTGACTCCTTCAAGAAGAAGCCATCCCCATGTGGAGCCACTATTAGCCCCCCATAAATTTTTTGACAAGAAAACAGGGGGCTAAAATGTTTTTGAGCCTTCAAGGAATGCATTTCCCCTAAAAACACATCATCCTTGAAGCCTCCTTGTGCCTTTTTCCTTTGATAAAATCCCCTCTGCTGATTTCCATTATAAGCCTCTCTATTTGTGAAGAAATGCCCAAAGGTCTCCTTTCCCTCTTATTTCATTCCCTTTAATTCTTTGTGTTCATCCTTTTTCCTTCCCCTTCTAAATTCCCCACTTACCCTCTAAATCCTCCCAAAACCCCCTTCAAATTCTACCCACACCCCTTGTTGGGGCAAATTTCCCCTTTTTTCCGCATATCGCTACCCTTCTCTAGCCTCAAATTACATTAAAATGGGAAAAATCCCACTTTCTACCTTATAGTAGGCCTAAGCCCCTTTCGGCCTGGCCCTTTAACCACTTCCCCATATGTCCCTGCGCTAGAACCAAGCATAAAAGCACAAGGCGCTTATCGCAATCGAAGGTGTCAGGCGAGCGTTTCTACGTATTAACTCGAAATTTCCCGATGCGATGGTGTATTTGATGTATAGACATCCGCCGCAATCGGAGCTGTCGATCTATATATATCCGACGGCCTAGTGCCGATCACATCGCACCATCGCGCCCGCCCATCCACCCTCCGTTATTTACCTCCAATCGGATCTGAGCCATTGACCCTTCGTCGATCCAACAGCTGGCGCATAATCGCACTCCCGCTCCAAATTGCAATCGCAAATTTCATTGCGTTACCCCTTTGTTCCACTGCGATTGCGATCTCCCAATCACAGTCTCCACCATCGATCCATGATATGATCCAACGATCCAGCGCTAATCGGTGCGCACCTCACCGCCCCTCTCCATCTCCCTCTGATTGAATGTGGGTCGTTGATTTGGTCCTCGGATCCAACGGCCAGCGCTCAATCGCGCTCCCACTTCCGATCGCAATCGGAACTTTCACCACACCACTCCATCGTCTCCCCCCGATTGCGATTCCCCGATCAAATCATAGCCATTCGTTCATCCAAGATCAACGACCCATATCGCATCGTGCCCTCCATCAATTTTCTTCATCAGAGCCCTCTGTTTACCTCATATTTTAGCCTCCGCCACCGATCTCCTCTTGAGATCAACGGTCCAAAGCTAATCGCCCCCTACCACGACTGGGTCCCACATCAAGCCCTGTTTCATTTCACTTCCATTATTTTCTTTGCAATAAGGCCAAACCTTATACTTTTTGCGTTTTACACTGAAGGCATTTTTTCCTCCACCTAATTGCGTATTAACCCCTCCATCAGTTGATCCCGACCGTTGATCTTCGTCTGTTCCTCCAATCCGACGGTCTGCGGCCCTTTCACCAAACTTTCACTGGCTCTCTTCCCCATCATTCTGCAGTGATTTCCATTGGTTTTACGCCTGCGTGTACATTAGGGGAATTTTGAGGTCTAAAAAGGGCCTCCTAAGAAAAATGTACAACAAAAATAAAATTTATAACAACCAATAGGATTCAAGATGATGATGTCAACCATGGGGGATGATTCACCATTTTTTCAATAAAAAGGCAAAAATATTAAAAAATAATTAAATAATAAAACTACTTTTTCAACTTATCTCCCAAAGTTTTTACTCAAATTTCGAGCGGGAGTACTCGTTGGATGCGAAATTTAATTCCTCATCCAAGGAGTACCCATGTTGCATACTTTCGATGCGTCCTACTACACGAAAAATGAGAAATACATAATAAAAAAATGTGATTACAATCACGTTTTTCATGTATTTCTCATTTTTCGTGTAGATATAAAAAGTATGTATAGGCCTCTAAATTTCGCATCAATGAGGAAGTACTACTCCTTTCTTAATGTTTATTTGATTCTTTCCACTATTATTATATAATTTCCTTAGGAGGCCCATTTTAGACCTCAAAATTCCCCTAATGTCATCTCTGCCACCATTCCTTCGACCTCCGCAGCATTTCTCCACCACTTCCTGGGTTTTGTGACAATTTTATTTCATTGTGTAGGGGTCACAGAGAGGCCATTATAGCCGCCAAACGAAACAGCAGAGACGGATTAGAAGGGACCGGACCTGTTAATTGAAGATTTAACATTTAATCCCGTGATCAAAGGATGAGAGTGCAGTATGAAGACCAAATGCACACGAAATGAGCCATATCTGTGTTTAATGTCAGCAGAGCACTATTTCTCCAAGATGGACACCTTCCTACAGAAGTCTCCACGCATCCTCGAGCCCTTAAATGTATTTCACCGACAGAAACTTCTTAAAGACTGTCAGGACCACCATTATGAAGCATGGAGACCTTGCGGACTTTTCAACTAGTGCATTTATTCCAGAAATCTAGCGCAGAGCTCCAAACAGCGAGGAAGGACCCCAAAGAAATATCTGAGGTCAATCTTGACCTGACAAGGACTCCCGAAGCAGACTACAGGGTACACACAGTGTTGCAGAGCCATTAAGTAGTATGGGCATGAATGCTTCCACCATTTTGTCTTAATGAAACAAATTAAATGTCATCTACTCCTTGTTGTTTCTCTTCTCCTATAAGAATTCCGGAGAACAAATTGTAAAGGTTGTTGTTCGGCTGCCGTCGTTGTTGTTAGAGGGATTTGTTCTGGCTATTAGAACAGTCTTGGGAGGGAGTAGCAGAGTAGTTGTATTGTAGTAGGCTGGGAGGAGAAGTTTGGATTGTAACAGCCATTGAGCTCAGTGTATGTGACTGGTTTTGCATCAATTAATCAAAGCACATTTCACAGGATCCTGGTCTATTACTATTGGTGATGTTTTTCTAACTACATGATATTTGTTCATCTTTGTTCATTTTCTTAAGACTTATGAGATGTAATGTTGTGCAGCAATCGACAGTGGCCTTTCTAAGATCTCTCTATTAAACTTATCTCTGTTTTCCCTTGGAGCATGCTGAAGCTGACCTGGAGTTAAATGATATCTGGTCCAATCTATAAGCTGCCCCTTTTTCCCTCCTTTGAGAGTTTCCTTTGAGTATGTCCAAGTAGGTCTGGAGTTAAATGACCTCTGACCTGATTTATAGACAGAAATTGGGTTGTTTTCCTTCTTTCACTTTCTTTCCTTAATGTTCCATCCCACCATCTAATCTAAAATACCCTTTATTATTAAATGACGTGCCCTCTGAAAGCTTTGGCTAGTTGTTGCAAGTAATTCCATTTCATGACTCCATAGCCCAATGGATGGCACTTTCTTGACCTGTCCTATTTGCTGAAACATCCTGTTGCTTTGTCCTTTTTCTCCCATTACTTTCTCAGTCTATGATCTCATGACCAACCCAGCAACCAACCAACCAAATCATTTTAAAAACCCCCTTGTGCTTCATACCTAGCCTAACATATCATTTTGAGCTTTCAAAGATATATCATTCTTTGTTTATTTGGAGAGATCCCTCTCCGGGTCCAAGAGGGCTAGATCTTAGGGCCCCAAAGTGGTTATGATGTTGTCTCATCTTTTGGTCTTGCCAATCTGGCCAAAACATGGGAACCCCAACAGACAAGATGCTTAAAACGCACGGAAGCCAACAATGCTGAGTTATTAAAGGAAGATCCATTCTTATTCCAAAATTTTGTGGTGGCTGTTACACATGTACCAGCCTACGTACAGATTGTACAATCTCTTGGAGCTATATGGTTTGGATTAAAGTTCAGGTTTCCTTTGATTTGTTTTCCCATTGAGGATTACCAGATAAATTATGAATTAAGCAAGTATGAGTCATAATCTTGGGTACAACAATTGATGGCCAATCAGGGATACAAGTCTGCAGACAAAGACACAACAATTGCTTATGATCTCACAAATTTGCACTGAAGGTATTCCCATGAAAGATGAGTTTGCATGAGGACATGCAAGTATTTCAGTTGGGGGGAGATGTTGGGTGCTGGTTTTGCACATTTTTTCCTACACTTATCTCTTTTATATTGCTTCGTAACCTTAACTTATGGGATTATGTTTACCCTTTTTCCTACCTTTTTACCCTGACTTGTGTCGTTTCACCTTGATTTTGTTATTTTTCCAATTCACCAATTATTATGATCTATTATACCTTTTTATGACTAACTTATGGTGAATTTTTGGAGAAATATCGATGGTCTTTTGTTTTCCTTTTAGATGTCAAATATCCCAAACATGAAGTTCACAGAAGCAGTTCAGATGGTGCTATTACAATAAAGCGATGTTGTTACACCGTTTTGTTACAAACTCCCCATCAATTTGTTGTTACACCCTGATGTTACAGAATCATTGGTGAATCGTTGATACATTTGTACCATTGACCGCTCTTGTCTATATTTTTGTTGATCTGTTCCTTGGCGGTTGCACTACAGCTGTGTTTTGTTATGATAGCTGTAGGAGTTATCAACATTATATTTTTGCGATAACAGCCTAAGGGTAGTTCCGATTGTAATCTTTTAATTCCTAATAAGAACTTTATTAGGGAGTGGTTATAACTGCATGATTTCTATTTCGATCAGCATGAGAATCGTAAGATTCTCATGACTAATCTATTCCTAACTTTTCTGATGTAACAACTATATATCTCTCGACCCTAGAGGCCAAGAGGTTAGCGAAGAAAATTGTTTTTTTTCCTTTGTAATTGTGTTCAGATTAATAAATATCATGTTGTTATTGTTGTTACATGTGTGATTCCATTTAAGTTCGGTTAAATTTTATTTTCTACCTACGCCCTGCTAGGGAGGAAGGGCTCTCCTTCTTAGCAGGGATTGCAGCGGTTACAATAGTTGTGTGTTTATGTAATTGGATTTTAGTTTATGTATCATTAGAGTGCTTTTTCTTTTGTTTAGCTAAGAATATATCTGCTTTTATTTCTATACTTTATATGTTGTTACACATCTGATTAATAAAGACACCAGCTGGGTACTTACTGTGTGGCAAGCTAACAAATCAATTGAAGTGTGATTTCAATCTTATGGATTCTTTTCTTTCTGCATGAATGATTTATTTCCATCATTTCACTTCAGCAACGATTTCTTTTCTTTGAGACTGCTCCTGGTTGATGTATCGGCATAGACAGTGCTACTGTCATTGGAATAACAGACGTCCCTGGATTGATAATTAAATGTGTGTTGTTCAGCCATTAATAAGTGATTTATATAGTCCAACAGTATCGTTGTATGGGGTGCACTGGAGAATCAATATGTACCATAGTAAGTTGGATAGTATGTGTTTTACTAGCTTGACAAATATATCTTTGTCCCATTCAGATTCAGTTTGCTTTGAGCTTGGAGATCAATAAGTTGAAGGGATAAATGCATATATTGATAAAAATATCTACAAAGATTAATGTCTTAGCTGGTTATTGAACTTATTTTCTATGCTTCATTTTTGGACCAGAAGTGATGAGTGTTTAAGAGAATGATTTACAAACAAATATCTAGTTTACTTAGATTTCAATGTTCTCAATAAAAATAGTGTAAACAACCTAGAAAATATTACATTAATCCATATGAGGTAGTAATCCATTGAGTATAAAATATTACATTATGGATATTGGTGGATCGGATGCAAGCTCAATGTTGACTGGTAAAGTGGGTTTGCTTTTGGTTGTGTAAGTTGTAGCAAAGGGGTGAAAGTGCTACTAAAGGATGGGAATCAAGGGCATAGTAACATTGAATATAAAAAATAAAATTATCAATCTTTTCTTGTCACAAGACCTCAACATGCCAATGGAACGCAAATAAAATGATAATTGGCAGACTAAGGATGCCTTACTAGCTTGTAACTTACAGATTGGTTGGTGATGGTTTGGACCGTCTGCTACGAGTACAAGAGGAGTACCCACCTTAGAAGTCCCGCCAAAATTTTGAAGAGATAAACAAGTCCTTGGCATGGAGCTCAAAAAAATATTATAGGTGAAACACATGGGGTTTGTTAAGAAAAAATTGCAGGTTTTATAAATCTAGCGTTGAAGGGATTTTCAATATTAGCGAGCAACATAATAGCTTGGGTCTCATTTAACATCAAATCTGCATAGAAACTGGTTTCAGTGCCACTTGTAGCATAAAAAATACCACATCTAGAATTTTGAATGTCAAATTGGTCTGCAACATTTTAATGCCAAGAAATCTAAACAAACATAAGCACAAGCACAAAGTGTGAATCCAAGAATCATGAAAAATAAACAAAGATGTGGAATCATTAAGAGAATAAGGATGAAAGTATAAGTAAAAATCCTATGGAATTGAAGCTTATAAGTTTAAATAAATCTATATGCTCCAAAGGAATGCACACATACATGGACAAAGGACAAAGAGAGAGGCTGACTAACTATGAATTTAACAAGAAAAGTTTTGACCATTTCCATGAAGCATTACAATGAAGATTCCTCTGCCAAACTAATGTCATATAGAATGAAGTAACAATTTAACAAACAAAAGTTGGATTTTACTTAGAAAATTTTTATAGGAATACCAGTTATGGTGTTTGACACAACATATGGTACAAAAACATGTCCAAATTCCCACAAATTGGTCATATGCTTATATTTCAAGGAATACAACTTCTATAGTTTAGTTTAATTTGCATCACTTAAGAAAGAGAATAATTCAAGATCAATAATTATCTTTAGTTAAAATGCATGAATTTAATTTCCCAACAAAAAACATAGTACAATTATGTACTCACTGTTTCAAAGAAATAATCCCTACAACAAAAAAATCCAAAAACCTTTAAAAATTTATTTTAATATATGGCTTTTCACGCATTTAGAAAAGATATCAGTACACATTTTATGGGATTTTCACTTTACCAAAAAATTATGCAAAAAATATTGGTCAAAAGGTCCATGGCATCCTTGAGAGGCCCATTCATTAGAGAGCTGCAACAATGTTTGATGACCCAACGTTTTGTTAGAAAAAGGAAGATGATTTTAGTTTTTTATTTTATTTTCATATTTTCTTTGGTCTGCAAGATATAATGTCCCATTCCAAGGATACATAAATATTTCTATAAAATTTGTTGCTAATAGTTTTTGTATGAACTAACAACTCAATTAGTATCAAGTACCTTTTCTTTCGAGAGTATAGTGTGAGCATAAATTATAGTCAAAACTACTCTTCTAGAATTTGTGAGAAGGGGAAGTGTAGGATGTAATGATGTATAGAGATACCATTAATATTGATGTTTCCTTAAATTTTAAGAATCCGTTTTCTTGAATAAGGAGCATAAAACAATACATTTCTAAGGATGCAAAAATAATTCTATAAAATGATTTGACAATTGTTTTTAGATGAACTAACAAATCATATTAGTACTAAGTGTCTTCTCTTTGGGGAGTATATTGTGACTACAGATTGCAGTCAAAACTACCCTTCTATCCTTCATGGGAAGGGGAATTGTAAGTTGTAACAACATATACATATCCTATCATGATTGATATTTCCTCCTAATTTAAGATTCATTTTTATTGCATAAGAGCAGAAAGAAAAGGAAAATATTGACTGTCATTTTTGGGAAAGTTTAAAAATATTAGAGCATACATGAATAAATACATTAACATGGTTCCAATCTAGATTAACCATTACAGAACCAAATTGATATTTGATTATTTTAATTGGCAAAAACTCACACATAAATTTGTAGCTCCAAAAATAATGCAGGACATGAAACTAATAGGGTGAGGCTAATAGAAAAGAAAATAACGACAATAAATTCATCAGTAGAGCAAAAAATCACTGATCATAGTGGAAATACAACACCATTAAAAAGTATTTGGTAGCCAATTCTAGAGGACTACCATCAGAAAGGTCCAATAGTAGTTACTCGTGTTCACGACAATGCACCCCCCACATTTCCCATGTTTCCATGACAGGAAAACTCAATGGGAGACATTTCCCCACATCCCCCTTTGGGGAAACATAGGGAGGGCCATTTCACTTTTGTGGGAAAATCCTAGGCGTCCCCCAAAAAACGAGGATTCAGATATTTGTGAGCTAAGGAGTTCCTTTAGCTTAACAAATTTTACTCAAAGATTTATGTTAAGTTTCAACCAAATTTCTTGGTTGATGAATTAATTGATAATGTGAGGTAGAAATATGGAAAACAACACAAAAACAAGATTTTGAATGGATGAAGAACAATATTTGTACAACTCTAGTTCTAACTCTTCATGATTTACACCTTGAGGGGTGGAAAACTCGGGACAATGCAAATCCTTGGCATGTTTTATGTTTTTTGAATATTATGTATCTTGGGTATTTTTGTTAAACAAGATACCTCTAAGAAAACCTGCAATTGTAGTGATAATGGGAATGAAGAAGAAGTATGCAAATTTTGTCAAATTGCATAAATTTTTATAAGCAAATATGTATGTTTTTATGTGTGCTTTAGCACAACCTTTTGATATAATACAAATAAAGTTTAATTAAAAGAAAAAACACTTCATAATTTACATCATTGATTTGAAATAGAGACTGATGCTTTAGATAACATTATGAGAGCCATGATCACTCAAAATAGACACTAAGTTACTTTCAATTCAATAAATTTTCCTCACATTCCCCCTTTGGGGAAACACAAAAAGGGGCATTTCCCTTTTGTGGAAAATTTGTGCATCCCCTGTCTGATAGGGAGCATAGTATTAGGTGCGCCACCATAACTGAACTCCATGTATTATATTTGAACATGTGTATCATTATATTATTCTAAATAAATTACATTGTCCGGGGAAGACATTAAATTGTTTAAAATTTTATTTCTGCAATTGGAAAGGAAGGATTGTTGCTACAGTAAAACCCTAGGGAAAAATTTCCATAACATATTACAAAAATATTGACATTAATGTTAATATGTTGAGCATCTATTCCCACTCATTACTAAATGCATTGAAAAGCATAACTATATATCATCCCTATGCATGATTCACATATACTATACAAAATCCAAGAGATAAGAGTGCAATTTCCCCAATAATCAAATGATTTCCTATGTCATCATTAGTGTTACACATCCTCCAAGCCTGAATAATGCAACCTACATTTATCAACTAAATAAATACTAGAACTACTCATACACTAGGAATCATATCTCAAATTTTACTTGAACCCCAGAGAATCTAGAAACAAAAATAAATGGAACGCCTTCATCGAAGGGAAGAAAGAGATAAAAATCAATGTCCTTGAATGATCAAGGTAGGCCAATGGGTAAAGGACAGGGTAAAAATACCTAGTGACTAAAAAAGTAGCTAAATTCTAAATAAATGTGTACAAAGCAAAAATTATAAGCACAACAAAAGCTATAAAACCCCAAGTACAAACACAAACTTCCCAAGGGTAGATAAAGTATAAAGATGGAAACCAAAATGAGAGATCAAAATTACAAAGCAAACAATGTAAGCATGATGGAAGCTACAAGACTTAAGTATATATACCAATTTCCCAAGGGTAGATAAAGACTAAATTAGGAAACCTAGACAAGATATCAACACTATCACATGTCTGCATCAATGCTTGAAGGTAAACCAAAGGGGCTAGCTGTGTCATCATCCACCACTCTGAAAGGACCAACAAACAATCCGATAATATCCATTGGAGACTACCTATGGATGAAAAGGCCAAGCCAGACAACTCTTGTAGGAGGCATGATGCTTCCCCTTGAAAATATCCTAACATCTAAGGCTAATCAAACTCTATAGAGTAGAAAGGAAATAAATAATGCCTTGGTGGCCCCCTATCCAAAAATATGGGCAACAAGAACTAGACAGGGTTGAGAAAAATCACAAATGGTGTATCAATATGCAATCATTATTTCCAAGGAAATACTAGTAATAGATATAAGTCACACAAAACCTATTCATTATCAAGAAGAATATCAAAAACTTAATGTTCACATTCCAAGGCTATTCTTAGTTTATGTTTCCCTCCATATGTTTGAAAATATTTATGGTTAAAATCTCTTTCTTTCTGGCACTATTCATAGGTTGGGAGTGGAAATGAGCACAAGATTACAGTAAAATACTATAGAAAAGTCACCTTATCATAGACAACAGATAACATTATGAAAATAATTTGGATTTGGAATAATAAGTGACTCTCAAATAGAGTTTGACCTTAAGTGTAGAGGATTATGCTATTTAGGAAAAATATAAAGAAAGATCAAGTATAGCCTTGTTTTATTAAAATATGAAGATGGCACTCCGGTTTTGTCTCTGAATCCCCATTGTATATTACAAATTAAATAAAATATATAATTCCTTGGCTTCTCATGGAGACTTAGATCCTCAAAAAGTGGTGGTGTTCCAAGGTCTGTAGATTTGACTGTCTCCAAAACCAATTTTTTCATGTGGTTACTCCTAAATAATGATGTAATACCATCAGACATCTTGGAAAAGAGAAATATGCATGCTCTTGGGTAGTGTAGTCTTTGCAAAGAAAATGGTGAATGAAACTTTCATATCATCATGTCATTTCCTTTCTCTCAATAGGTGTGGAAAAATATGGATGGAATCACAAGATTGAGATCTGTTTGGTTAGGAGATTCAATTGAATAAGGCCTCAAAAAATGGTACAAGAATGAAAATACAAAGGGTTTCCAAGATTTTCCTTCTAATTTTTCCATGGGGAATTTGGTTGTAAATAAATGATTAATTTTAGATGATAGGGTAATCCCCTTGTATGCTCATTTATACAAGCATGGAATTTCAAGTTTTCATAATATTTGCCACTTTCAGGAGAAAATTATCTATGAATGTGTTTATGGTTTCAAGCATGTCAGTTCCAGTATGGACATTATCAACTTGATGATTTTTTTTATCATCCTCCTTGTCTACTGTTGGCAAGAAAAGAGGTCTCTGGGCCGAGACCCAGGTTTAGGATGGTGGCCAACAAGGTTTTCCGTATTAGTCTAGCACAACGCCGACATTTTCACCCTGCTCCGAGGAGCAGAGAGTCTCACTCAAGGCATGCCGCGACCTTACTAAGGTTGGGATCAGATACGGTATCGATCAAGCATGATAGATGCATAACCCAGGTAGAACTAAGTACTTTGGGTAAGTGTAAATACTCCATAAATAACAATACTTATAAACATATTTAGAATTATAACCAAAAATTTAAAATAACCCGCACATTCAACTAAACCAAAACACAATACAGAACTCGGAACAACAGCATCAGATCAGGATGTATTGCATTAACAACAAAAGACAGTTACAATGCTTCTTAGAGCATTCCTAGCAGAACTGATTACAATAGAGTCATGTAAGACAGAATAGAATGAAACATAGAGAGAGAGAGAACAAAATGGACAACACGAATAGAGCTCTCCTACAACTCCTGTTCCCTGATCTCTACTGTGCCAACCTCCTTTCCCCGCTGGCTGGCTGCCTATTTGTTCCGTTGCCAGCGCGACTAAAAGTTCTTCCTTCCTTTCCGCTCGGTTGTTTACTGCTTCTCCCTGATTATTTGGAATTCCATCGATTTTCTTCTGCTACTTCCTTCTGCCATCTATGCTTGCTTCCGCAACAGCGGCGCCACCTTTTCTTTAGTTCTTCGCAACTGTGACAGCTCTCTGTCTACCGTGGTTGCATTCTACCACCTGTTATCCGCAACTCAAAACTGTTTAATTTCAAAACAAGGGCCCCAACCACATCCTATTGACTCATCTCGAGTCAATTATTTCCTGCTACCTCGGTCTCCATCGATCCGCTTGCCTCCGTGGCCCATTTTGTTTTCTTCCTTTCCTCTACGTGTCCAAACAAGGGCCCCAACTCTGGGACCTTTGTTAGTGTTGATTCTTTGAGCTATCGAAAGCTAGCAATGGCATGTTGCCATCCCTACATGAGCAGGTCTGTTTCTATTGTGACTTGGGTTACCTCTTTCTCTCCTGAGACAGTCGGTAGGCTACCAAAGACGTTATTGATCTGAATGTTGGCCTCAGCGGCATTTTTAAACTTGAATGGAATTACGTGATATGCGAAGGAGCTCCATTCGGTGGTGAAATTTGTCTTTTTCTTATCTTCTTCAGCTATCCTTACCTGATAGTACCTTGAGAACCCATCTGTAAAAGAATACGCCTCATTCCCCGCAACATTGTCGAGGACTTCGTCACTGAATGGGGTGGGGAATGGGTCATGTGTACAGGAATTAGTCAAGATCCTATAGTCAAAAAAGACTCAGATTTCCAACTTATCCTTTTTTCTTTGTATTACTATGGGACTTATCCATTCCGCTTCCTCCACCATGAATATTAACCCTGCCTTTAGCATTTTGTCGATTTCTACTTTAAATTTTTCCTTCACCCTTGGATTCAACTGATACGGTCTGTGCTTGATTGGTCTTGCATCAGGCTTCAGGATTATACACATTTATCCCATGTCCCCTTTGATTCCTTTCAAG
The DNA here is from genome assembly GCA_034641835.2 of Pinus albicaulis. Lineage (NCBI taxonomy): Eukaryota > Viridiplantae > Streptophyta > Pinopsida > Pinales > Pinaceae > Pinus > Pinus albicaulis. The sequence continues at coordinate 557,854,145 of CM076575.1, read as the reverse complement.
TCTGCTACGAACGATGGGAACATGTCCTCATATTCTTGTAGTAGACTGAATATTTCCTTGGTCGTCTCAGCATCCCAATAATCATCGATTGATGCCAGTTTGGGCCTTTCTTCGGTCTCAATGTTCATTTTCTTGGTATTTAGTGGTAGCTGATGAATTCCTTCAGTTTTCGGGTCTTCCTGAATATCCCATTCCCCCTCTGTCTCTTCAAAATACAGATGTATAAGTCCCTCTAGGTCATCATCATTCATTTCATTGTTTACCTTTTTACTTGCTACCGACTGTCTGACGCTTTGGTTCGAGAGTGGTTGCTCATCCTCCTCTTGATTCTCCGGGAAGAACAGTACCTTTTTAATAGCTTGTAACACTTGGGTGACTGGTTCTATTTTTCCTTCAAATAATAAGCACCGTGTAAATTTCCCTGTAACTTCTTTCCAAGTGCTATTTCCTCTTTTCCTCTCCTCCGTTAGGTACCAATATTAGGGAATCACATCCAGTGAATGAATAAAATTGTGGACCCACAGCTCCTTCGGGTATTCCACAATGTTCCATTGATCTTCACACTCTTTCAAATGTTTTATGTGGTCTGATTCCCCTTGGAATTTTTTAGTGAAATGTGGTTCTTCTTCTCCCTTGAATCTGGCTTTCAGTGCTGTCGCAACTTTATCCCATCGCGACAATGAGTTGCAGTGGTTACTCCACCATCTTGCAGATGCAGATTGTAGAGCCATGTCCATGATTGGGACCCTATGGTCCTTTGGTACTTTATATTCTATTTTGGTAATGAAAGTATTGACAGCATTCATATCGGACAAATTTGGGTAACCTGTTACCTCCATCTCGATCCAATTGATTCTTCTGATGTTGGCGCATCTTCTTGTATTGGTCTCATACCCCCCTTGCTGCCAATCATCCCAGGCTATCTTTGAGCCCAATTATGAGCTTTGAATGCTTCTCCAACTTACAGATCCTCCCGCCGTCGGGTTGATGTAATCTTCCATTTTTCATGAAGTCATTTAATAAATATGATCAAGAAGCTAAGCGTCTTCTCTGTTGTCAACGGACTCTGTGTATCGGGGACCTTGATACGGGTCGAGTGGCTGAGTGACTTTGACCTCTCCGTCCTAAAATATCATCAGTTCCTTCTTTAAATATATTACTGCATAATTTTCGAAAGCCCAGTCAATCCCCAACAATGATGGATAGGGATCTTTGTCCCCCATAATGTCGATGACCTCAAAGTCCGTGTATGTCTTTACTCCTGCAACATCCACTTCGAAATCCTCCAGTCTGCCTATGGGCACAATACAGTACTATTTCACCATACAGAGTTGAGTTGGTGAGTACGTTATCCTTGACTTTCCCAATGCTTCCCATGTATTTCTTGGCAAGATATTTACATTGGACCCTAGTTCAAGCATTGTGTTTTTAATTTGGAATCCCGCAACTTGAGTATTCACCCAGAACTCGTTTCCTATCCTTCTCTTATTTCTCTTCACTCTTCGTATATGTTTATATGTTGCGTCAGTTGAATCCCTGGTCTTGTGGCCTTCTGCACTACTCTTTCCAGGTTCTACTTTAACTGTTCTAACATTTGCGTGTTGTTAAAATTTTTCAGAAATAGAGGGAACCATTCTTCAATCATAGTATTTGAGCTAGCTTGGTTCTCATTATCTTCCTTGGTCTGTGGCAATTCAATACCTTTTCTTCCACCAAGCTGGGCAAATGTTTCCACTACTTCTTGAAAGAATTTCTTCTGTCTTTCTCGCCTAAACATTGGCTTTGGAGATGTTGGCCTTACCAATTTTATCGGGTCCATCATTTGTGCATCTTCCCTAGTTCTTTTTCCTCCTCGCGTCACTATGTCCACGTTGTGCATAGCTTGAGCCTCTATTGTTCTCGACTCTGCATTTACTAGATTTTTTCCTCTTTGTCTGGCTCTTTCTTCCCATCTTTTAATGAGCTCTGGACAGTCCTCTGTTGCGTGCATGTTAACCCTGCACTGAGATCACCAGGGTCTTCTAGGAAGTGGACATTCCCTAGCCACGTGACCTTCTTGGTCACAATTGTAACACCGTACTGACCCTCTTCCTCCCACTCGCCCTCCTCTCATGTCTCCTCCTCATCCTCTGGGAGCCTCGTTCACTCTATATGAAGGCTTCTCCAAGAATTCCACCAAGGCATCTAGATCCCTACACTTCTTTGTGTCGTGTGTGGTAGATCCATAGAACTCACAATATAAGTTGCTCGGAAAGTTGGAGTATTTTTGAAATATGGGGCATAGACGGGGTGAATGACACACGCTTTTACTTATTTCGCAATATTCAGTTGCTGCTGAAATCTATTGCGCGGGGAACCCCATGTACGGGTGTTGCGGTGGATATAATCCCTCAGTGTTTATCTGCGCAACCCCTCCTGCTGGTGGAGCTCCCGGTGCCCCTGTTGATGATGTCCCCACATTTTGGCCCCACAACTGAGGACATTCGATTATCACGTGTCCTTCCATTAGAAAGTGCGTACACCATACGTTTGGCCTTGCTAGATGCAATGGTTGAATTTCTTTCAATTTCTTGGTCAGGCTAGCTATTTGATGTTGTAATCCCAGTATGGAGGGATCCTGAGCTGATGCTCCTCCTTTAAATTCTTGCGGATATCCCACCATGGCCTCTATTTTTATAGCTTTCTCTAATGCATCTTCCAACGTCTCGATATTTTTTTGTGTCAACAGAGTTCTTGTTAGTGGAAGAAGGGCCTTGATAAACCAATATCTCTAATGGTTCATATTGATCAGATAACTAAGTTTCCCAATCACATCCTTGAATCTCCTCATTAGATCCCATGTAGTTTCCCCTTCTCGCTGATTGATCTCCCACATCTCTGACAAACCCTACTGATCTGTTTGGGGTAATTTGAATTCTTTCACAAAATCCCTCTTTACTTTGTCTATCTCTAGATTCTGGTGAGCCTCATACCACTTTATAAACCAGCGCAGAGCTCTCTCCCTAAGAGTAGTTTGAAACTATACCAACTTACCTATTTCTGATGTCTGTCGAGCCCTCCATATGGCTTCACAGAGGTACCAGTGTCGTTCCACATCATCATTAACCCTCCCAAAAAACTCTAGGTACTGGGTAAATGATCCTGCCATGCTTCCTTGTGTGGGGGTTACTAGAACAAAACCCCTGAGTCCCAGTTGTGAAATGGTGTTTCTAGCACTCCTGCTAGTGTGTATTACTACTGTAGACTGAACACTATTCAACTTACTCAATTCCCGTAACTTAACAAAAATTTCACCTAGTGGCTGATAGAGTACTAGGGGAAGGTTGGGACTAGAGCTACTTGAAATTTGGGGAATAGAGTTACCTGGGATTATGGGTGTTGGCCCTTCTCAGAATAGTTGCTCCATTGCAACGTGTAACTCCACATTAGACATCTCCTCGAGGCATGCGTCATCTCCGTCGTACTCCTTTCCCTTCTCTAGTTGGGCTGGGCTCCTATACACCTGCCGCACTTCCTTAGTGGTCCCCCCATATCCTAGGAACCCATCTGACCTTCCATCTCCTTCATCGTTTGAGGTGCCTCTTCCTTGTATTTTCTATTCCTTTCGTGTCTCTCCAACTCTTTCATCACCCTTTCTCGCCACTTCTCAGTGAGCTGCACCCTCAGATGTGCTCGTCGTTCCCTCAACCTACTGGAGGTCTCGGCATCCATATCCCTATTCCCATTTTCAACATACTTGTAGCATCTTTCCCTTAGCTCCTTCCCACAATAATGGAGGTTTAGGCTTCCATCTCATATTTTTGGAACTCCATCAATCCTCCATCTACCATAAAAGCTTTGATCCATAAGGGGATCTCCTTCAATAGCTCTCCACGCAGCCCTAATCTGAATATGTCCTCCACTTTCGAGAAAGACTGGTAGCATTCAGCTGTGGATTCTCCTATGTATCCTTCCAAGGTAGATTGCACCCAAAAATCTACAGCTCGGGTCAAATCAGTATCCAACTGATGGAGTGCTACCAGATCTATGTGCACCCACTTGCGACAGACCTTTCGCTAGCCTCTCTGGACTGTCTTGTTCTGTAGTCTCTGCAACCAATTATAGAGTTACTCTGGAAATTTTCCCCAGAATATCTCGTAAGTATCGCTGGCAGATTCCGAGAATAGAACCTGATTCTTAATAGCTTTCTCCTTTTGCTATTTCAACTTTGCTTGCTGAGCGATGAACTGATATAGGTGATTATCCCACCAGTTTCGTATTTATTTTTCGAAGATCCACGATACCATGATCTAACTCCAAAGTGGAATTTTAGTTCTTGGTGTTAGACTCCTATACCAATAGGTGTCATTTTTCATGATTGTCTTGATTGAACTATGGAATATGTTCAAACCTTCTTTTTTGAGCAAATGTGTTCCATATTCTTGAAAAACCAAAAAAATCAAAAAATTTAAAAAATGTAAAGAGGGTATACCCTAAAAGAAAAATCAAAGGGTAAGAAAAATAAAATGGTCAAAAAAGTGAAAGAAATGAACCCCAAACAAAAAATAGACCAAGGAAAGTGTGCAAATCCAAATGCCACTACTATTTCATTTTTGTAATAAAGCAATTGTGTGCATCTTGTTAAACTTTGCCACAATTTATGAAGAGTCAAACTGTATAAACTTGACTTATTCATATTTCAATTTCATGTTATAGAATAGAGAATAAATATCTGACCAAACAGTTTAATCTTGGCAGATAAGTAGATAGGTAGAGTTAATAAAAGGTGCTCAACAGCTTAATCTGAGCCCTTGGATGTAATAAGGGTAGAATTAGATAGATTTGCCTTGTAAAAAAGAAAAGATTGATAAGGGTTTGCAAGTCTAAATGCACCCTAATAAAGAGGAGAAAATGGTAGTGTTAAGTAGATAGGGTAGGTAGATGGTGCTGCAAAGTGTTATCTGATGAATGATGCTGCTACATGTTTTTGATCCTTTACTTTCATCACAAGTATTAAAGCAGGAAATACACTGGCAAATCACAGCAAGCAAAGTCAAACTCATTAACCTCCCTCATCACTTTCCCCTCAAAAGTTTTACTAATTTCCCCCAAAGTACTAAGGTATTTGGAGATCAAAGGGGCTCAAGGCATTTCCTTGACTTCTGGAGGGACCGGACCCTCGGCCTAATGATCAAAATGACCTAAGTACTTGAAATAATTCATCATTATAATCATTCACCTTCAATTTTTTCCTAAGTAAAATCCCATTTTGCTTAGGAAAATCATGCAAAATTTCCATAAAAAACCCTCAAAATAAATTGCTATTCTAAGAAGTGTTGGAGATAAAATGTTGCAATTTACTTCACTAGTGATCACTTTCTTAGATAGGTAAAAATATTTTGAGTTTCCTTATCCTCTGCCATATTAACATTTAATTTTACTATATTAAATCCCTAGTGAAATCCCTTTTCTTAAGTATATAACTCCCTTTTCTATAAATATCCCCAAAACCCTTTATTATAATGTTTTACCAAAGTATATATTCCCGCACATTAAAAATAAAACCCCATCTTACAAACCCTTTGGTGAAATATATCTTTATAACATTAATCCCCGCCCCTATGGTGAATTAGTTATGTATTGATTAATTCACCATATAATAAAAATATATACATAAAAACTTTAAACATGCGTTGTGTGTGTTTAAACGCAAAAATACGAATAAAAATTCGACAGAGTCTTGCGCCACCGTAGTCCGTCCACGTGGCATTCCTCTTAAGCCAACTCCGCCGCGACCCTTTACTTTTGCATATGGGATTAATTAGTTATTTGAACTAATTAATAGCCTTTCACTTACCAATCAAAATCCTCCCGGGGCGATTAAATAAAAGTTAAACACATTTAAATCCCGCTGGGCCCACCTTTCAAACCCCCGCATGTTTCCCATTCCTTCACTGCCTGATCTGACCATTCGCGATCAACTGCGATTAATCACGCTCTATCCCCGTTTGTTCTGTAGTCCAGCGCAAGATGGTTTTGACTAGTCAGACCATCCACGTGGCGTTAAAACTATGGAATCGCTCCCCCTGCGACTTTTACCGCCCTCGTCCATAAGCGGTGTGGGCTCACCGCTTACCACTTACCGCATACCGCCGGCCCCACTTCCCTACGTCACCCCGTACGTCAATGACGTCATCACCTCGAAAAAAACAAAAACCCTTTTGACTTGTAAATAAGCCATTTTTCGTGTTTTTCAGTTATTTTTAGTTTCTGAAAGCGACAGAGCTCCCGCTGCAATTTTCAAATTTCACTCAAAATAATAATCACACTTACTCCAAATCATTACTGTATGTTGATGAAGAATATCTCATTATCATCATCATTATTATCATAAAGAACCCGTCATCTAAAACAGTGTATTTTACTGCTTCGCTTTCCACCGCAAGTCAAGCTTGTTTCCTTTGTTTTTTTCTTCTCGAAAAAGTGGTCAAAAATCATCACTGTCCTCTCTCAAGATTTCCAAACCTCGTGAAATTGCCCTCAAAACTCCAAATTGTTCCACTTCTTTGTCGATATCCCGTCCTATTGGTAAGAAAATCCAAAACCCATTTGAATCCACAGTCACCAAAACAGAGGCTCCCAAAGAAATAATATCACTCCACTGAATGCTCTTCACCGTGAATTGGAATATTTACCTTTGGTAGATAAAGATTTCCAAATTAAAGACTTGCATTTTGATGAAAGTCCCCTATTGAGTTATTGTCACTGCAGAGACGAATACTCAAAGGGGCAAGATCTTATAGGGTTGTGGGAATCAAATCTCCCAAGGTATCTCATCCCTTCAGTCATTTATTTCCTAGAAATCATCCATTATTGCCATTCAAACTATGATCCCACACGAAGGGCTGTAATAGCTCCTGATAAAAGTGTTATTTTCCCCATTACTCCCCAGTCTATCAATGCAATGCTCCATTTTGAACCTGGTCAAAACCTCACTCCCTTGTCCATTGGGGAATTGCTTGAAAAATCTACTCGGTTGTCCCCTGAAGAGGTAATCAGAAGATCACATCCTTGGATAAATGTATTTAATACTAGTCATAGATTTGTTTACTCCAATATTTTTATCAAATCATTCAAATGAAAGTTGTAGTTAATAATGTGCCTAAAGAGAGTATCAATGGTTAAAGTGTATCAGGTAAAAGTCAGTGACAGTTAAAATGAAGTTACAGAGCAGTCAAAGGTAATCAGTAAAAGTAAATACAGAAGGCAGTAAAATGGTAAAAAGATATGAGAATACTTTCACCTATAGTGAGGTTTTTCTAAAGTGAAAGTGCAAAAACAGTCAAAAGAGCAAGAAAAAGAAAGTATTGGAAAAAATGATAACAAGAAGGAACATTTTTGCAGTAATCAGATATTTTAGTCATAACAATATACAAAACCATTGAATCAATCCAAGACATACCTACATAATTGAAGGAGGTTTATGTTCTTAAGAGGACCATCTACAAAAACCTATCTCACTTTTCTAACAGCGATTATGGTTTTGGAAATATTAAACAATGTTGGAAAGAACTTTTTGCAGAAAAATCATGTTAAGTCATCATTTTGCAGAGAATATTGTGGCCAATTAGAAATACATTTTACAAAACTTAAGGAGGTTTGTGTTCCTAAGCGACCCATATACAAAAACCTATCTCATTTTTTCCACAGTGATTTCAGGCTGAGAGATACATGCACATATTTAGAGGCTATTTTTCAGACTCTGTAAAACTCTGTTTTACACATATGTTTTACAGAGACTATTATGCACAGCTGGAGAGGAATTTTGGGAAACTGAAAGAGGTTTATCTCACCAACATAGTTATCTACAATAACCTCTTTCACTTTTTTCATATCTATTACGGATTGAGAAATAAAAAGGTATCATTGGACCCCAAGTTTGCAGAATTGTTGGAGCAAAATTCACAAAAAAAGGAAGCAGTTAGTGACTGGGATGCCTCATCATCAACTAAGAGTTGGATCAAATTCGAATTCTCCTCTTTGTCATCACCTATCCATAAAAAATAGTGCCAAATAGATGCATTAGTTTGAGTTTCCTTTAATTAAGTTCTATTTATGTAAATAGTTGGAGAGATTTGTGAACCAATTTTGATATTTGTTTCAAGATATTTTAGTTTAGAATTTGTATAAATACTCCACTCTTGGAAGCATTTGGGGGTGGATTCTATTACTCTCACAACATTTGAGATTTTCTAATAAAATCTTGGAGAAATTTACTCTGTAGTCAGTTGGATGACGTTTTTTAGCACTCAGACTGCTACATCTATGCTGGACTACAAGCTCAACAAGTGTTTCTACCTTTGTCCGAAATTTTATATTAGTTTATCATCATCATATCCATTTCTCAACAATTTTCATATTAGGGCTAATTAAACACTTGCTTAATTGGTAATTCTCTGCTTTTCAAATGTTATTCTTAATAAAGCTTTCCACCACATGCTAATGGAATTCTTAAATGCTCTTGCTTTGCTAATTTAAACATTGTTGATTACTATAATAAAGAATTCTTCATTGCTCTTTGTTTGTAGTCATCCCATTTCTTTCTTTTTAACATGGTTAAAGATTCTTAGCTGCCTTTCATCCCTTCAAAATCATCCCATCCACTTTAAATTTTAAGGATTGTTCTCTGTCTAGCTATCTTGCCCTGTAAAGCCATCTTGTGTGTAGAATAGAAATCCAGTAAAGCCATCCTTGACTCCATAGCCCAATGTAATCAAAACTCTCTAACCTGCCTCTCTAGTTGTGGATTCACCAATTCTCCAAATAAACTCCTTGAAACTATAATCTACTTAAACCTTTCTATAACAAAGATAACTATAAAAGAGAGCCCTCCTTGGATGACAGATTCTACATCTAAAAATATTTGGTTTGTGGTTACCTCGGACCCCTTTCCTCTTCCCAACAACTTCAAGGAAAATCTGAGTGATAACATAGTGGCGACTCCGCTGGGGACTCTGAATAATTTTATTGTTACTATTGTTTACTTTATAAACTACAGACGGAGCCTGAAGTTAGCCATGTAGCCTTTGAACTGCTTTTTCTCTGCAATTGCATAAGTAAATAAAAGCCTGCATTTATCTTCTGATGAATATAGATTGAAACCTATTTCCTTGTGGGGCTGTTTAATCAGACTCTCTAGTTTAATAAATCTTCGAGAAAATTTTAATTAAAAATCTTAAATTTCTTGAAGAGTTTGTAGAAGTAGTTTTGAAAATTCACAAAAATTTAGTTTCCTGAAGAACTAACTTTCTCTTCAGAATTGTTTTACAGGTTTAGATCTGATCTATGATGGTGGACAGGGATCAGACACACAAAAGTTAAAATCATCCACCTGGCGACTCGAAAATCCATTTCACAATCAAGACTCCACTAGAGGAATGAACCTGGAGGAACAATATGGAAAGATCAGGCTTTCAACTTGGATCTTAATCCAAGACATTATGTTCTTTCTCGTTAAGATTCAATATGTATTGTATGTGATATAAATATCTAACTTGGTTGTACAGATAAAGTGGCCTTTCATTATGGCTGATTTTCAGGATGATCCAAGAATAAAACAAAGATATGCTCCCATGAGCAGAGTTCACATATCTGGATTTCCACACAAACTACCGAAGGTAAATTGGGGTGAAAATCTGCCCATGTTTCAAGATGAGAATATTGATGATCCTTTACTACATCTCATTAAATTTCATATACAGTCATCAAGATTGAAGGGTGATTGGCATGAGGATTGCCTCATGAAAATATTCATGGGAACCTTAGAAGGAAAAGAAAGGGAATGGTATGAAGCTCTCAAACCCGCAAGTTTGTTTTCTCTAAAATATTTTCATAAGGTATTTTATGAACATTACAAAGAAGATTTTCCATCTTTATCATTAGCTGAAAATTGTTGTGATCAAGTTGAAGATCTTATACATTACCTTAAAAATATTGATGAAGATTTTGAAAATTGGCATCCTGAAGACTTATTAGAAGAAGTCCAAAACTTTCATTCTCAAGTTAAATGTCATAATAATCAAGAGGAGTTAAGCAAAGATGAAATAGATCAGGAGATGATTCAAGATCCATAAAACCCCTCTGTATTAACAAATGATGTTTCATTTAATGTTTTGAATGGATTTAAAGAAAATATTCAACCTCATGATCAATTTTTAAATAACAGAAAAAACAATTATTATTCAAATCTAAGAATTCAAATATTCCCACCCCCCCTCACCAAATAAGAAATCAATTTGCTTCTAAACATGCAACCATCCTCAAAATATTTACATAATGAAGAAATTGTTTCTACTTCTTCTAATTTTGATGAATGTACAAAAGTTTTTATCCATGAAGGGACATAAGAACAAGTTGATTCTCATGTTATTCTACCTTCCCAAAAAGGCCCATTGCTTGATATCATGCCTATTGAACAAAACAATGATTTTCAAATAGAATGCAACCATTCTAATCAAGATATATTAGGATTGTTGGAAGAAAAATTTTCTAATCCATTGTTTATAATTGATGACATTCCTTCTTCTGAAGATTTTCCTAAATATGATAAGTATGATGATAATTGTGTTCTCCCAATTCAAGATAATTTCCCAGAAAAATCACTAGCTATTTTGAGTGATGAGATATTAGAACTTCAGCTTGATGAGGATTTTCAAGAGCTTTCTTCTTATTTTGAAAACAAGAAAATGTCTTCCTCAAGTTAAAAAATGGCTTCTTGATATAATTTCCTCAAAATTATGAAAACAAAATCAAACTCGTATTCTCAAATTCGTGTCATACAATTTCCAAATCCTAAAGAATTTCTGAAAATCTTCCTTCTCCAAAGCAAGAGGAAATTGTACTATCTTTGACTTGCATGCTTGAAGATGATTATTCTTTCAAACAAAAGATCAAGAAATAAGTTTGCGGGCTAATATTCATAATTCAATTGAACAACAGGTTCAAGGCCTAGAAGTAAATAATACATCATGCTTTTATTAACTAATAATTTTATTATATGGAGAATCTTTTGAGCCCAAATTCGCAAACATGTTTTCTCTATAAGGATCAAATACATCAGAAGTGGCCTTTACACATCATATCATTTATTATAAAGGCACATGATCATAACATACTTCCAATTTTGATCACAAGTAATCAAGTTATCCATTTATTTTACAAATCACTTGATTGGCTTCATTGGCATTTTTTGTATTACCCGATCTAATAAGACTTTTAGTAGATTAGAGTAGGAAAATGAGTGCTAATGCTTCCTAATTTTGGAGCATTTTTTTTTAGTTGTCAAATTTTCTCTAGTTTTTCATTAAGTTGGTTTGAAAATTTTTGTGTGTTTGCTTTAGTTTCCTGATCAGATTTGTACAAAATAGTGGGGACTATATTCAATTCAAGATTTCCAACTGGGAAACACAGTTTTGATTGGATGGTGACCTACTGAAGTTGAAGCCCGAAGTGAAGGCCCTAAGCTTCAGAAGTTTTACTATCATATATACAATAAAGCTACCAGAAGAAGGAGATTACATGGTTTAGTTTGAAGACATTTTGAGGCAACTGACCTGCTGTTCTTGACTTTTCACATGAAAGCTTCATCCAAGTGGAGCCATGTTAGACTCTTTTTACCAATAGGGTGTTTGGTTTTGCAGATTAGTTCTTGATTGAACCATGGAATATGTTCAAACCTTCTTTCTTTAGCAAAGGTGTTCCATATTCTTGAAAACCAAAAAATTCAAAAAATTTAAAAAATCTAAAGAGGGTATACCCTAAAAGAAAAATCAAAGGGTAAGAAAAATAAAATGGTCAAAAAAAGTGAAAGAAATGAACCCCAAGCAAAAAATAGACCAAGGAAAGTGTGCAAATTCAAATGCCACTGCTATTTCAGTTTTTTAATAAAGCAATTGTGTGCAGCTTGTCAAACCTTTGCCACAATTCATGAATAAGTCAAACTGTTTAAACTTGGCTTACTCATATTTCAATTTCATGTTGTAGATTAGAGAATAAATATCTGTCCAAACAGTTTAATCTTGGCAGATAAGTAGATAGGTAGAGTTAATAAGAGGTGCTGAACAGTTTAATCTGAGGCCTTGGATGTAATAAGGGTAGAATTAGATAGATTATCATGTAAAGATTGATAAGGGTTTGCAGTCTAACAAATGCAACTTAATAAAGAAGAGAAAATGGTAGTCTATTACACTCGAGGTAGATGGTGCTCGCAGTGTTATTCATGAATGATGTCAAGCATAAGTATCCTTTAATATTGAAGGCATAAAGCAAATACAACCTAAAATCACAAGAAGCAAAGTCAAACCTATTAACCTCCCTCATCACTTTCCCCCTCAAAATTTTTACTAATTTCCCAAAAGTGCTAAGGTATTTGGAGATTAAAGGGGCTCAAGGCATTTCCTTGACTTTTGGAGGGACCGGACCCTCGGCCTAATGATCAAAAAGACCTAAGTACTTGAAGTTATTTATCATTATAATCATTCAATTCTCAATGCTTCCAAGAACCTCATTTTGCTTAGGAAATCAGAAGTAAATGTGGTAAAAAAAACCTCAAAATAAATTACATCAGCACATAGAGATAAAATGTTGTAATTATCAATTAGAAGATCACTTTCTTAGATAGGGTAAAAATATTTTGAGTTTCCTTATCCTCTCGCCATATTAACATTTAATGCACATATTAAATCAGTGAAATCCCTTTTCCTAAGATATAACCCCTTTCTTATAAATATCCCTAAACCTCTTTGATATGAATGCCTTACCAAAGTATATCTCAAAGATGCACAAACCATCTTACAAACTCTTTGGTGAAATATATCTTTATAACATTAATCCCCGCCCCTATGGTGAATTAGTTATGTATTGATTAATTTACCATATAATAAAAATATATACATAAAAACTTTAAACATGCGTTGTGTGTGTTTAAACGCAAAAATACGAATAAAAATTCGACAGAGTCTTGCGCCACCGTGGTCCGTCCACGTGGCATTCCTCTTAAGCCAACTCCGCCGCAACCCTTTACTTTTGCATATGGGATTAATTAGTTATTTGAACTAATTAATAGCCTTTCACTTACCAATCAAAATCCTCCCGGGGCGATTAAATAAAAGTTAAACACATTTAAATCCCGCCGGGCCCACCTTTCAAACCCCCGCATGTTTCCCATTCCTTCAGCCGTCGGATCATCCATTCGTTGATCAACAGTCATGATTAATCCCGCTGCCCATCCCGTTTGAGTTCTTTAACCAGCGGGGGATGGGTGGTTTTGACTAGTCAGACCATCCACGTGGCGAGAAACCTGTGGAATCGCTCCCCCCGCGACTTTTACCGCCCTCGTCCATAAGCGGTGCGGGCTCACCGCTTACCACTTACCGCATACCGCCGGCCCCACTTCCCTACGTCACCCCGTACGTCAATGACGTCATCACCTCAAAAAAAACAAAAACCCTTTTGACTTGTAAATAAGCCATTTTTCGTGTTTTTTCAGTTATTTTTAGTTTCTGAAAGCGACAGAGCTCCCGCTGCAATTTTCAAATTTCACTGCAAATACACCAATTTACTCCGAAATTCCGCTGCGCCCGTGTTGAAGAACGTCCCCGCCATTGCTCATTACCTGTTAAAGAACCAGTTTCCATCTAAAAACAGGTATTTATCATTTCGCGCCCCGACTGTAAGTCAAGCTTAGTTTCCTTTGTTTTTTCTCTGAAAAAGTGGTTAAAAATCATCGCTGAGTCCTCCCTGAAGATTTTAAACCTGTGAAATTGCCCCCAAAACCTGCAAATTGTTCCAATTTCCTCTTTTGTCAGATATCCCGTCCGGTTTGCAAGAAAAAACTAAAACCTCCATTTTGAATCCACAAGAACCAAAATGGAGGCCCCGGCAGCTTTGAATATCACTCCACTGAATGCTCTTCACCGTGAATTGGAATATTTACCTTTGGTAGATAAAGATTTCCAAATTAAAGACTTGCATTTTGATGAAAGTCCCCTATTGAGTTATTGTCGCTGCAGAGACGAATACTCAAAGGGGCAAGATCTTATAGGGTTGTGGGAATCCAATCTCCCAAGGTATCTCATCCCTTCAGTCATTTATTTCCCAGAAATCATCCATTACTGCCATTCAAACTATGATCCCATTCAAAGGGCTGTAATAGCTCCTGATCAAAGTATTATGTTTCCCATCACTCCTCAGGCCATCAATGCAATGCTCCATTTTGAACCTGGTTAAAACCTCACTCCCTTGTCCATTGGGAAATTGCTTGAAAAATCTACTCAATTGTCCCCTGAAGAGGTGACCAGAAGATCACATCCTTGGATAAACAGTCTTAATACTAGTCATAAGATTTGTTTACTCCAATATTGTTATCAAATTTATTCAAACAGAGGTTAGAAAGCATAACAGCTAAAGAGTATCAGTGGTTAAAGTGTATCAGGTAAAAGTCAGTGAAAGTTAAAATGAAGTTACAGAGCAGTGAAAGGTAAACAGTAAAAGTAAATACAGAAAGCAGTAAAATGGTAAAAGGAGATGAGAATACTTTCACCAATGGTGAGTTTTGTCTAAAGTGAAAGTAAAACAGTCAAAAGAGCAAGAAAGTAAAAAGATGAAAAAACATAACAAGAAGGAACATTTTTGCAGAAATTGCATATTTTAGTCATAGTTTTACAGAAACTATTGTGATCAATCCAAGATGAATTTTACAAAACTGAAGGAGGTTTATGTTCTTAATAGGGCCATCTACAAAAACCTCTCTCACTTTTCTAACAGCTATTATGTTTTTGGAAATATTAAACAAAGTTGGAAAGCACTTTTTGCAGAAAATTACAGTCAAGTCATCATTTTGCAGAGAATATTGTGGCCAATTAGAAATACATTTTACAAAACTGAAGGAGGTTTTTGTTCCTAAGAGACCCATCTACAAAAACCTATCTCATTTTTTTCACAGTGGTTTTATAATGAGAGATACATGCGCATCTTTACAGGCCATTTTTCAGACTCTGTAAAACTCTGTTTTACACATATTTTTTAAAGAGACTATTATGCATAGCTGGAGAGGAATTTTGGGAAACTGAAAGAGGTTTATCTCACCAACATATTTATCTACAATAACCTCTTTCACTTTTTGCATATCTATTACGGATTGAGAAATAAAAAGGTATCATTGGACCCCAAGTTTGCAGAATTGTTGGAGCAGAATTCACAAAAAAAGGAAGCAGTTAGTGACTGGGATGCCTCATCATCAACTAAGAGTTGGATCAAATTCGAATTCTCCTCTTTTTCATCACCTATCCATAAAAAATAATGCCAAATAGATGCATTAGTTTGAGTGTCCTTTAATTAAGTTCTATTTATGTAAATAGTTGGAGAGATTTGTGAACCAATTTTGATATTTGTTTCAAGATATTTTAGTTTAGAATTTGTATAAATACTCCACTCTTGAAAGCATTTGGGGTGGATTCTATTACTCTGCTGTAACATTGAGATTTTCGGAATAAAATCTTTTGGAGAAATTTACTTGTGGCTTGCTGGATGACGTTTTGAAGCACTGGACTTGTTGCAGGATTCATGTGTTGGACTACAGTTCAATAAGTGTTTCTACCCTTTGTCTGAAATTTTATATTAGTTTATCATATCATCATATCCATTTCTGAATAATTTACATAAAGGATTGAAACAGAATTTGCTTAATTGTACTATGTTTTCAAATGTTATTATTCTTAATGTTTTCTTCTAAATTAGTTATAAGCATGAATTCTTAAATGCTCCTGCTTCGCTAATTTAATCATTGTTGATTACTATAACAAAGAATCCTTCATTTCTCTTTGCTTGTAGTCATTTCTCTTCTTTCTCTTGAACATGGTGAAAGATTCTTAGCTGCCTTTCATCCCTTCAAGATCATCCCATCCACTTTAAATTTTAAGGATTGTTCTCGGTCTAGCTATCTTTCCCTGTAATACCATCTTGTGCTTAGAATAGAAATCCAGTAAAGCCATCCTTTGACTCCATAGCCCAATGGACTGAAAAATCTCAACCTTGCCCTTAGTTTGTGGATTCCACCAATTTCCAAACAAACCCTTGAAACTATAACTAGCCTAAAACCTTTCAAGAACAAAGATAAATCATAAAGAGAGAGCCCTCTCTGGATGCAGATTGGCTAGATTCTGCATCTAAAAGATTGGTTTGTGGTTACCTCGGGTATAATTTCCTCTTACACAACTTCTAGGAAAACCTGAGTGATAACACTTGGCAACGGAACCATTTGCTGGCAATAAAAGAGGTCTCTGGGCCGAGACCCAGGTTCAGGATGGAGGCCAACAAGGTTTTCTGTAGTAGTCTAGCACAACGCCGACATTTTTACCCTGCTCCGAGGAGCAAAGAGTCTCACCTGAGGTGTGTCACGACCTTACTAAGGTTGGGATCAGATACGGTATCGATAAAGCATGACATATGCATAACCCAAACAGAACTAAGTACTTCGGGTAAGTGTAAATAATCCACAGATAACAATACTTATAAACATATTCAGAATGATAACCAAAAATTTAAAATAACCCACACATTCAACTAAACCAAAACACAATACATAACTTTAAAAAACATCATCAGATCAGTATGTATTGCATTAACAACAAAATACAGTTACAATTCTTCTCAGAGCGTTCATGGTAGAACTTATTACATGGGCCAAGGGGTATGTAATTAGTGGTCCTATGCAATGATATTTATGTGTCAAAGAGTATAACATTCTTAAAGTTCTATTTGTTTATGTGGCCACTATTTCTCATGTATTGAGACAAATTCAAATACTCAACATTAAAATTATGTCAAGGTTTCTTCTTGTTTCAAAATAGACATAGAAAAGTATGATAATATGCCCCCTCCCAAAGGTTTGACATTTTTTTTTTTTTAACTAAGCTTCCACCTATCGCAATGAGGCCAATCTCCTAGATTTAACATTATGAGAGGTTTTGACCGATGGGGGAATTTCTATTGGGGCCTTTATCTTTACTAATATTTTCACAACATTAGCACATTTTGGACACTAGGAATAACTCTTAAAGGATTTACCAATGGACATGAAAATGACCTTAGCTAGGAATATGAGCACCATTATTATTATTTTCATAATAATAATTAGTATGAGGGAAGGAGAAAAATACCTTTACTCCTAAAATGAAGATTCCCATGATCAAGGACCATGAATTTGGAATTCAAAAAACACATATATCCTCTCTAAATAATCTTAAGGATATATGGGATATCAGTTCCATTAGTCATTTTTTCACACCATGTATAGGAGTCAAGGAATGTACCATGGGTAATGGAGGTAAACAAGGGAATTATGCCTTAGAAGAAGGTTTTTAGTCTCAAAGGATATGAGCTAGAATTAAAAATCACACATATATTATTTAATGTATATTTATAATTAACTCAAGATATGGGCACCATAAGAGATATTTATAACCACATATGGGAGTTAGTGTCTATGCTACGAGTAGGAGAGGAAACCAAGGGCCTTAATCCCTAAAGTAATCTTTCTCATGCTTAATTTCCATGAACAAGACCTATAGATGAGAATATGGGAATTTAGTATGTTTTGCATAATAATAACAGGTCTCATGGCCTAGACTTCAGTCCTAAATAATCAGTAGCCATTAAAAAGGCTTCAAACCACCACATTAATTATATTCTCTAAGGGATATTATTTTGCCTCTAGGAGGGTTGTGTATACCATTCAAAGCTTTTTCACACCATGATTGGGTATTGGAGCCTCATCATTAACCTTAATGAAATTATGAGGATTTAAAATAAGATATGATGCTTATAAGTGTAGGCTTGGTCAAAATAGCAACATAAGGGGCTTATGCCTTATTTGAATCATTGACAATTAAGCTTTGTGAAGTAGTTCTCAAAGATCCACACATGACCTCTATAGAGGATCTTAGGCCTCTATGGGGGACATTTAGTGATATTAGTATATTTTACATAGTAATAATGGGTCTTAGGCTTATACCATGGAAAATGGATGAAAATAATGGCCTCAAGCCCAAAATGAAACTTCTTTGGTTTGCACTGTTAGGAATCTGTGATTAGCAAGATTGGCAAAGTCTTGGCACACAAAGCTAGTTCATGCACTTTGGGCTGACAGATTGACTTTGAAGAAATATATTGGTATGTCACCTTTCCAACTTGTGTATGGTACTGATGCAATTTTTCCAACCAGCCTTGGTGTACCAGTGATGAAGTTGATTCAAGAGTTGCAAACTGAAGATAATGACATGATCAGAAGAATAAATCAGACCATTCATCTTCAGCAAACCAGAGAGGAGGTTTATAACAAAGCATTTCAGAAGAAGGACATCATTAAAAAGATTTTTGACGGAAGACCAAAGGCCAGCAATTTCAATATTGGGGACAAAGTTTTGAAGTGGGACTCAAGGAGGGAAGACAAGGGCAAGCATGGAAAATTTTACAAATTATGGCTTGGCCCTTACTCTATCCATTCAACTGCTGGTAATAATGCCTATTTTTTGCAAGAGTTGAATGGAGCAGAATTGTTTGGGGGTCCTGTCAATGGCAGGATGCTTAAGAATTACTTCTCCTGATCCATGTTATGTTTTGAAAGCCTTTTTATCTTTTTTCTCATTGTAAATACTCCACCCATCATTACATTCAAAGTTATAAAAATCAAAAATACAAAAAAAAAAAAAGAAAGAAAAGAGGGCAGATTGTAAAAACAAGAAAGGTACAGCCCAATACCAAAAAGAGAAACAAATCTAAAAGTGTGCAAGCTCAAATGCCACTCCTAAAAAACACACTTCTAGTTAGTCAAATAGCCTAATCTTGACTAATTAGTTTTAAATTTTCTGCTGATAGGATAGTGAATTCGATTTGCCAAACTGTTTAATCTTGGCTTATCAGTAGAAAGTTTAGGATAGAAATTAAAGGTTCAAACATGCTCAAAATATAAACCTGAGTTTCCAAAGAGAATGACTCAAATCTGTTTCAAATTCTGAGTCAAAAAAGATGTAAATCTGGTTCCACTTAGCTCAAAATTTGAACCAGAGGACAAGCAAAGACAGCTCAAACAAAAGTAAAAAACAGAGCTGTAAAAAGATGAAGGAAATGCTTTGAAATTTCAGATCCTAAGCCTTCCATTTTGTTTTGATTTTCTGCAAAATAATATCTATGTGCAGCTTGTCTTTTATGCCATAGACCAGCATCAAGTTAGACTGTTTAATCCTGACTTGTATGTTTTTAAATTTCTGCTGTAGAATTTAGAGAATAAAAATTTGTTAGACTGTTCAATCCTAACAGATTAGTGGCTTAGGTAGAGAAACATATGGACTCAACTGTTTAAACTGAGTCCATGGAGAAATAAGGAGTAGAAATATATTATATTTCCTGCTTTCAAAAGAATAAAATGTTGTAAAAGAGTTTTCCAATCCAAGTGCACTCTAAAGAAGAAAAAATGTTAGATCTGTAGGATTGGGTAGGTAGAGAGCTTGCTGATGAAAGATCCATTGTTTTATAGCTGCTAATATGTTTTCAAATCAAAAGAAGATCATTCAAGGAAAGAAAGGCAGCCCAATGGATGAGGCACTGATCAGCCTCCCAGAGAAAGCAAGTCTGAAGTTCTTGATGCCTTCAAGAAGGCACCATCCCCAAGTGGAGCCACTGTTAGCCACCTATGAAATTTGATTATACCAAAAGGTGGCTAAATCATTTTTTGGAGCCTTCAAGGAACAAATTTTATTGCAAAAAAGTTTTATCTCTTGAAGACTCTTGAAGGCCTCATGCCTCTGTCCAAAATCTTCCCTACTGTGCCCATTTTACACTCTGGAATTCTGTTGATTTCATGAGAAGAAACTGCTACAAAATCCCTTTTCCCCCTCCTCCATTAAGAAAACTAACCTTCATTTTGCTCCCCTTTTTCCTCCATAAAACTCCTCTATTTTCATAATTCCCCTTCTTCCATTTATGAAAATCATTTTTACAAAGTTGAAAAATCTTTTTGAACTATATTGAAACCCCCAAAATCCATCTAAACATCTTGAAAATGTCCTAAAAAACAAGTATTTTTTACTATGGGTTTAAGCCCCTTTGGGCTAAATCCAAACCATTTCCCCTCCATGTGCCCCAGCGCTAGAACCAAGTGCTAAGGTCCTGAGCACTTATCGCGTCGGAACAACTCACAGAGCGCATTTGTTTGTGTTTTAAACAAAACTCCGATGTCGATTAGCCCTTTTTTTTGTATACTCCGTGGACATGTTATAATACATAGAGACCACGAGCCCCGCAGTCGGGCGCCAAGCCATATTATAAATATATATCCTTCCCCCAAAGCATTAAAACTTTGTATTATATTGAAATTTTGGGTTTTCATATATCATAAAGGGTTTCCGTTGGTGCAAATTTTAAAACGATATCGACCATCGATCTGATCTGCAGATCGATGGCTCACAATCAATCGCCCTGGTCCCCACAGCCACGACAGCAGTCAGCAGTCCCGCAGAACTGGTGGTCCCCAATGCCTAGTCAGCACACAATCGACAACAACTGATTGGAGCGGGCCTTGTTTGGTTGCTCGCATAGTCAAGATATCCGGACCCGAAATTGTCATAGGGCAGATTTCATAAAATTTCGAGTCACATTTGGGCTGATGTCAGCAGGCCCTAAACGGACCCGGGGAGCTTTATAGGGTGGATTTAATAAACATTTCGGGTCACATTTGGGCCTATGTCAACAGGCCCCAAACAGACCCAGGGAGCTTTATAGGGCAGATTTCATAAAAAATTCGGGTCACAAAGACCCTGACGTATTCAGCGGGCTCCTTTTTTTACCCGAAATGGTTATACAGCTTGGTTTTATCATGAGTTTTGAAGTTCGGATATATTATTTGATAAAGGGTGATTAAATGGTTTTTCCATTATAATGAAGAGAAAGCTGAAGGCTGGGAATGACGATTCTCATGCCTTCGATTCATAAAAGGAAACCATTCGCAAGGTTCAAACTCCACGTCTCAACAATGCTTCATGGGCATTGATCCCTCACGAGCCTTGCGCAGCCTGCACATCAACAAGGCACAGTGTGAATAAAATCACAAATCAAAGAGTATCAGTGTCGAAGACAGAGCACAGCAAAACAGAAGATTGAAAACAATTTGGGGATTACGGCTAAGATTGATTATCAAAAGCCTAATCCTCCAAAATAAAAACAGAATTAAAGGTAAATCAAAAGATCTATCAGACAGAAAGGCCTCCACTACCACATCTGAGGAAAATTGATTCCTCCCAGCTACCACAAAGCCACCTATTCCTCAAAGCATTCAAACAGAGGCCGAAGTTATTGATCAAGGTCAGATGTTTGCCTTAGCGCAGCCAGAGAGTTAATTCTGCAAATAAACTTAATGACAAAATATTAGCAGAGTTACTTTAACATAACAAAGAGCCTCAAAAGTCAATAAGAGCTCCCACCGAGCTTAATCTTAAGTGAAAAACATTTATACAGTCAGAAACATCTGTAAACTTCTTCATCGAGCCCCTAAAAGGCCGAGAAGCCATTAAGACTGTATTAATTATCTTGGGAAATATTCCATTAGATCTCACCTCCTCTTTCTTCTATAAATACTTCTGTAGAAGATGAGAAAATGTTGGTTGTTGAATTTTGAAATATACTTGAGCCTGAGATTTCTACTTTTAAATAGTGTTCACTGGCTCTTGAAGCTCTGCTTGTGATAGATAAGTTAGTCTGGGAAGTGTAGATGATTGTTAAGCTAGAGCATTGGACTTAAAGCTGTAACTAGTTTGGAGCATCAATACAAGCTGATTTATGGGATCCTGGTCTATGTCGACGGTGATGTTATTTCTTATTGTAAATTGTTATTTTGTTTTTGTTTTCAATGTGTTCATATTCTCTTATAAAGAACAGCATGCATAGAGTTAGGATCTACTGTATATCAGTACCCTTCTCTGACTGAAAATATTTATCTAAATGTTTTCTTCCAATTTTTGTTATTGAGGAATGATCTAATTCAGTTCAAGCATAGGAATTCTGGCGTTCCCTCATCCTACTGTCTGAGATAGTTGTTATTCTTAAATGTTATTTTCAGTATATGTTAAGTAGAGATGAATTAAGGAAGATATGGTGTGCCCTGGTCCTAGTTTTATCCCAAAATACTATCTGAAAGTTTCCCTTGGAATGTGTTAAAAGCTGGCTAGTTTGAAAGTACTTACCAGATCTTAGGCCATTCTTTGTTATCTTTTTGTTTGTCTTGAAAGTTACCAAGTAAAGCAGAGCTGGGAGAGGATTTGTGGTGAGCCCAGCCCGCTAGTTTCTACTCCAACAGTTTCCTTCAAGTTTCCCTCTGTTTTTACATGTTTTCTATCGAAAGTGTATCAAAGGCTGGCTAGTTTCAAAGTACTTACTAGATCCTAGATTTCTTTTATGTCTTTCTTAAGTGTTTGTCAAAGGCTGGCTAGTTTCAAAGTACTTACCAGATCCTAGGCTACTCTTTGTTCTTCATCTGTTTAACTCCCCTTCTTTTTGTCTCATTTCATTCCATAAATCAAAATTTAAAGAGATTCTTAGACATAGATGAATTGCCCCATGGACCACTCTTGCCCCTTGTTGTTTCAATTAAACCCTATTATGACTCCATAGCCCAATGGACTAAAGCCTACAATTATCTATCTTTTTTCCAAAGCTTGTTCTGATTGCTTGCAACTTCACACCATTGAAACTCTTTGCATTTAGAACTTTCCACTCAAGCCATTTTCATGCTCAACCATCCAAAAACAAAACAAAACCATCGACCTTCATAACTAGCCTAAAAACATTACACAAAACTTCAAAGACAAATCCATATTTGCACTTATTGGAGATATCCCTCTCCAGATTCAGGAGGGCTAGATCCTAGAATCCCAAAGTGGTTGAAATAATGTTTTTTTTGTGAGTGGACTTTGCCAATCTTGCTAATCACAGATTTCTAACATGCACTGCATGAAAAATACCATAAAGAACAATATCTTCAAGGTATTTTAGGCCTCCATTTAGGATAAAGGTTCCATTATGAGGTTTTCCACATTATATACGGGAGTTAGGGCTTATATCTTGGCCAAGGAATGAAAATGGGCCTTAGTCCTAAAACAAGTATTTATCATGTTTAATGTCCATGAACAAGATATTAGAATGGGAATATGGGCACAATAGTATGTTTGCATAATAAGAATGGGTTTTATGGCCTCTATGATGGATAGGGAGGGAAAACAATATCCTTAGTCCCTAAACAAAAATTCTCTAGTTCAATGAACGTGAATAAGGCCTCAAACCACCACACATATCCTATCTAAGATATATCCTGCCTTCACGTGCGTATGGGTGCTATTTGAAGGTTTTGTGTGCCATAGTTGGGTATTAGGGCCTCTAAGTTTGGCCTCAATATAATTATGATTTTTTTTGCACCATGTATGGCACTTGCGGCCTTAACCATGATCAAGGAAGGATCATAATGTGCTTGGGTCATATTTGAATCTTCCCATGGTCAATCTTCTCAAAAAAGGAATTGAATTACCACACGAGACATATATAGGGGATATTTGGCATATATGGGGGATCTTTGTCACCATTTGTACGGTTTACATGATAAGGATGAGCCTTGGGAATGTACTATCTCAAAGGGATGAGAAAAGAGGGCCTTAGGCCCTAAATAAAGCTTCTAGAGTTCTAGGAACATGAAGTAACCCTCAAACAACCACATAAATACTCTCCAAGGGAAATCTGGATTTAAACTTGGATATGGGAGCCATGGGATGTTATTCTACATAAAGAGCCACAATAATTTTTAGTATGTATGGTTTTCTAATAATTGTGTGTGCAAATCCTAAGAATGTGAATGCACTTTTAGAATTTGTGAACATTTTTATAATACATGTATTTGTAAGATTATTTATAGAATAACATGGCCTTAGAGTAATTTAGATTTATATTAATTGACCAATTTTAAATCAACATACTTTGAATTCAAATTAACGAAATCATTGTCTCCATGAATCTAGTGCAATAATCAACCATGGTATGTAACAAAAACACAAAAACCCCACGACAAATAGTGTGTCATCACTCTAAGATGTGAGGAACAAATTCCTATTAACCCTTTAACCCTTTTATGCCAGTTTCAAATTCTCTTTCTTGTCCCTCCTTCCAAAGGGAGCATAAATTATTATATATTATAAAATTATTCTCTATATTGTATAAAACTATTATAATTTTAGCATTATAGATGGATTCATAAACCCCTTTAAGGGGGTCGTTGAATACATCTACCTAAATTTTAACATTACAGACAAATTTAGGTGCCCCCTTAAGTAGGTCTCTAAATTTTAACACTTATGAATCCATTTGTAGTGTTAAAATTTAATGAAATGTAACACTCCAGTATAAAAATGCAAATTTTCATTTCTAGAGCGACACAATTAAAAATGACTAGCATAAATGATTAATTCATATACTTTTTGTACTTGTTAGTTGGTAATATTTTTATTCTTGGACTATAGTAGTCATTTACGTTAATCATTTTTAATTTTGTCACTTATTATCTAGTCATATATTTTAGTCCCGGACTAAATTAATCATTTAAGTTATTCACTTTTACTTCAATCACTTATTATCTAGTCATATATTTTATCCCTATACTAAATTAGTCATACTAAATTGCTCAAATTTAGTAGTAATTCACTTGAAATAATTCTGGTGACTAACCTTTTTGGTCACGTAGTCACTAATCTCTCATTTTTTACTAGTGTCGAAGGGAGTTATTATATATTACAGATTATAAAGGAATTGCATTGGTAGTATAAGCACTGTTGCACATGAAGTGTTATATAAAATATGTGGTGCACTGGTAAAGCGTAGGTCTAAAAAATTATTGAAGGAAGCACCAAATTATAAGAATTTACATTGGTTAACTGTAGTTTTAAAAGGAGAAGTAACTAACATAATTAATTAATGACACACATAGTTACAAATGTTGAATTCACAATTAGGGGTTGAATTACTATAATGAAATTTTTACTCATTTAATCATTCAAACATCATACAACATTAATCTCATAAAATGAATGTGTAACACAAGATATGTGTGGAAACCCTCACAAGAGAAAAACACAAAACTTCTTTATATGAAAGATATTGTAGGCACCAACCTAGTATTACATCAATTTATAGGCATCTACCTATAGGAGACACCAATCTCCCTATATTGTTTTGTAGTCACCTACATGCATGACACACATCTCCCCTCTGTTTATTTATAGGCACCAACCAATAGGAGACAACAACCCATTTTGTTGCTTTGTAGGCACCAACCTAGAAGAGAAACTAATCCTTTCTGTTTCTTTGTAGGAACCAAATTATAGAAGATACCAATCCCCTATGCTTATTTGCAGACACCAATCTACAAGAGACACCAATTGCTTTTGCTACTCTGGAGGCACCAACTTGTATCCCCTCTATTGCTTTGTAGGCACCAACCTACATGAGACACCAATTCTACCTACTTCATTGAGTCTGCTTGATTCTTCAAAATGTTTGTTAGTTTCTTCAAATTTCACCAAGTCTTCTTGCATCTTCTACCTTCACCATGTATGTTAGTTGCTTATGCTTTCAACAAGTCTACTTGCTGCTTCTTCCTTCACTAGGTCTACATCTCCCAAAACTTGTTTCTTTTGGATTCTTTCCAAGAACAAACTTCTAAAACATGTCATGTATCCAATTTTGTAAATCTAATTATGAAATTTCTACCACAAGTACCTAGAGATATATTATGTATTTCCTCCATATTTCAAAGTTTGAAGCATATCATAAGGAAAGTTATAGCAAAAATTCCAAGTGACTTGCTTCAGTAGCATTAAGGAATACTAACTTCCTCGGATCACATCTCTACAAATATAGTGAAATAAGGTCTAAATTTTCTACCACAAGTACATTGATATATATCCTTTATGAATTCCAAATAGCATAGTCTAAAAGACCACAAAAATAATGTTATAATGAAAATACCAAGTTGACCTATTTGAAGCATGTTTTAGGAGCATTCAGGAACAATAAATTCTTCATATCATATCTCCAAAATTATAGCAAAACATGGTATGAAAATTATAACACAAGTACCTTGAGATCTATTCTCTATATCCTCTATATTTGCAGTCTAAAACACCACAAAAATAAATTTATAGCGAAAATACTAAGTTGACCTACTTGAAGTAGATTTCAAGAGTATTCAAGAAGCATAATTTACTCAGAGAATATCCCCAAAATTATAGCAAACGGAGGTATGGTCATATAGACATGAATATATTATATCTGTATCCATCATGTTTCATGGTCTAAAACATTTCACAAGAAAATCTGTAGGGAAAATTCCAAGCTGACTTATTTGAAGTAGATTTCAGGAGCATTCAAGTAGCCCAACTTCCTTAAAGCACATCTATGAAATTATAGTGAACCAAGGTCTAAAATTTTAACCACATGTATGTGATGATATTCTCTGTAGTTCCTCCAATTTTCACTGTCTAAAACATCTCATAAGAAAATAAATAAATAAAATTCCAACATGGCTCATTCACCCCATAAATCACATTTATGCTTCCACCTTTAAACTCCAAAAAGCACCCCAAAAATATTCCTTGGTTCCTCTTGCAATCTCAAATCTCTTCTTGCTTTGATACAATTCAAATTAACTCACATAACCTTTATTTATAGTGTTTTCATGTTCATTTATGGGGCCCACTTGTAAAACTAGTTAGGTCAGATTGCTTGTAGTTTGGTTGGATCATCCCGATTAAGTCGGCTTGCTTGTAATTTGGTTGGATCATCCTGATGAAATATTTCATATCTCCTCATTCATATGGAGTTAGAGGGAGTGCCATATATTGTTATGAAACCATCTCACAAAATAGAAGAAAGAATAGATCAACGCCTTAGAAATCAGCCTCTTCGAGGGGGAAACCTCCTTTACATTACATAAATGAAAAATTATTGAATGACACATATGACAAAATCTACTTTCTATATATAGGAGTCCATGGGGTCACAATATAATCCTAGCCGACCTAACAATAATAATTTAAGAGAACAACAACAACAATAGTGGGATATTATGGAGCACAATAATAACAATATGGGGACTACAAGGGTACAAAAATAACAATAAGGGGGATACAATAAAAACAATAAGAGACTACACTAGTAATATAGGGCCCTAACATGCCCCTCTCCTTTAAAAAAGTGTTGTACTCAACGCTATAGTAGTTATGTATGCTTCTATATAAAATTATCATCCTCCCATGTGGAATCTTCAGTGGGTAAGTTCTTCCACTAGATGAGATACTCTGGAACTTGATTGATTTCGTAATTGTCGAGTTCTTGTTTTCATGACTGCTTTAGGTTCTAATATGATTTTTCCTTCCTCATCAAGTTCTGGAAATATTGTTTGAACTGGAATTTTGTCACCTATAACCTTATTTAAGCATGAAACATGGTTTTGTGCAGGTAAATCCCCTCTGCGGACAGAGGCGATCCCTCTATCCTTGGGGTGGGTCTAGCAACAAGGGAACATGCTGATCCTTCGAATTCCTAGTTTATGAATGAAACTGAGTTGGGATAGATGACCTACCTTTATTCCAACACTCTTGTCATACCTTGTGGCAGTGGTCTCCTGATCTTCGTCTTCACATGTCGCGGTCCTTCAACAGTAATACCTGTGTACCTACACAAGGATCAGAGAACAATGAAATCATACGAAAACATACTTGCATTCATAACTATTGAATTGGTCAAGGAGAATCAAATGTATTGCATAGGATTAAAAATATCAAATGAAAAATGGGAACCAAAAAACCAGTCATGTATTAATAAGTAGAGAGAAGACGTTTACAACCAAAGGAGCCTTGACATTGCAGCCTCCTTCGATGTGTCCAGTCAAATTCCTCTCAATAATTCGTTGGGTATTAGACTTGGATAAGCAATGGGTCTAGACTCTCTCTCGACAATGGATTCCTCTTTTCTTTACTCTCACACTAGCTATAGTAAGGACTGTTCAACTAGCTGCAACTATGTGAGAAGGGTGTATTTATAGTAGAGGAGGAGGAGGAGGTTTGGGATCCCTCATAAGGTGGAAGGGAGCCTTATCCTTTGGGGAGTTGCTCAAATGTAGGAAACAAGAAACCAAAGGAAGGACTTTGATGTTATTTAGTCGAACAAACCATGATGACTCTACTCACGAAGTGGTTGGGAATGGAAACTTCGCTTCTATTTTAAAAAACTTTCCAAAAATAGCTCGGCACAGGCAGTCCACTCAGACAGAGCGCCAATGGGCGTGAGGCCATAACTACCTACCAAATCTGACCCAAAATCATATGTTTTTGAGAGCCTGCTCCAGGAATAGTCAAAAGAGGAAATTTTCTTCTCATGAGATGCAATGACACTTTTTTCAAGGTATGACAATACACATAAGTCACTAAAATGGTCATCCAATGTTCGAGATGGGGATTGAAGGGATGATGAAAAAATATTGTATAAGAGATGCCCCCTAAAGCATGAGGTATGAGAGAGAGGGAGGAGTGAAATGCTTTACGAGAACGTGTTCAAACCAAACAACGTGATCGGAAGACCTACAAGTACAAGTAAAACTGATATCTCTGATACATGAATATGTGGCATGGGCGCAACCATCCATAAAAGAGTACATATAAAAACAAGATCCGAGGTATGGACGCAACCATCCAGAAATAAGGATCAATAAATATACTTAGGTATGGTCATAACCATCCAATCAAAAGAGTCATGCATATTGTTGTCGACAGATATTGTCGCTCCTAGAGACAGCCTAGAGTTGCCATAGACCAGTGCCTAGGACATCTTATCATAGCAAGGAGTGTATCATATAACTTGGGTGTCAATCCAAAGGCTCTCCTGCTGTCTCTTGTAAACAAAGAAATTGATTTAAATGGGACCAGAACTCACAGAAACTGCCACAGGGAAAGTAATGTTGCAGAGACAAGATGCAAAGCTCCAACACAAAAGCATCAGACAGTTAAGAGAAAATTTATTGTAAAGAGGGCCGATTCAAATAATATGCCACAGAAATCAAATATCAGAAGGTGTATGCGGTGAAAGAAATGTAAGAAGATATTAGTTATCTTTGGTTTGATACCCAGATACACAACATAACCATGTATGGGCTTATCAATCTAAGAATCCATACATGACAATGGCGTTTTAAAAGCACCCTCCCAAAGCAACTAATATAGCAGAAAGATGGATGAAACGAACATGAAACGATATGCATCATGCAGGCCCATATTTCGCGCTTGGTGATTCAAGTATGGGCATCAACTAGGACGAATCCTTGAAAAACGGTGAGCCACTCGCATTCCAAAACATGATACAAGAAGATAAATGAAATGGAAAGAGATGTCATATTAACACGTAAGAGAAAGTTAGATACTGTGAAATACCAAAGACCAGAATCCTCATTATAGATAGAAATCCTCCTCACTGAGACCCTACAGGCTCTGAGCCTTCATACAAGAACTTTTACAAAATGTATACAATACGCCTTTCACTGCACAAATTTCTAATAAAAATCTGGAACCTTTACAATGTCTTTCTCCTCAGTTTTTATAGAGGAAATAGAAAATTCTAGTAGATGAGGTAGGTGGTGAGCATTTAATTTTCTTAATTTGAGAAAAATGGCGGAAACATTCGCGCATATACTGCTGAGTAAACACGCTGTACTGTATGCACTCTGCCGTCGGCTTCATGAAGTAAATGTTGTGGGTGAAAATCTTCTTCGGGACCTAGCATAAGGATAAAATTATTTAAATGATCTGTCCTTTTCTGAGAGGAAATCTTGCTGAAATTAAACTTGGAGAGCGTAACTTTCTTGTGCATTGTACTTCCTGTCTTCTCACTTTGAATTTGAATTTGAAATTTTTTATCCCGGACACCGAAGTTATTTATCTTCAAATGATACTCTTTTCCGAGTCATTAAAATCTCTATCTGTGAAATCTGCCTTTCGGATTACTCTGGAGGGTTAGATAGCTTTCCATCTCTTCTCTTTTAATGGCAGTCATATCTCGGCAACTACCTAGGATCTTCTTCATGAATATGGTACTTGAAAACCTAGTCCTGTAACGCGTCCTTAGCTTCAGCCATGGATGTCGTGAATTGTGATAGTTCCTCTCCGCCGTAAACCTGTAAAACCCACAAATACCTTAAAGAAAACCAGACACAGGGATGGGGATACGGCAGTGGCCATGAAATGGTGATGCATACTGGGCGAAATGGTGAGAAGATGAAGGGTGGCGGTGAAAACACAGTGGAACGACGATGAATGAATGAGGCGGAGGTTCATAACACAAACACTGAAACATGACACATAAACAGAATATATAAATATGAATGGAATATACAAATGGTGAAGGGAGAATGAGATCAAACACATGTGGACAATCGTGGTAGGAGACTCGGTCAATTACTCCTGATCAATCACGCCTGTGATGAGCCAAGAAATTGAGACGATATCTGGCAGTTGGGGCTACATGGTACGATGGAATGGTGGACCTAGAACATTTGTAGACCTACATTAACACCCCGTTCAATTACATGGGCAGCCTTATTGGATTGAGCTCTTGGATGGCCATGGGTGTGACATTCATGTCTAACTGCACTTGGCTGATCGAAGATAGCGTGCAATGGAGGAGTGGTATTGAAGGATGTGCGATGGGACGTGTGGCGGCGCTAATGGAATCGCCTGGGTTGGAAGAAAGGCAGCTTACCTTTGAAAAGGCGGTGCGGTAAGAAACAACTGCGAACAAGGCAATGAACGTGTGGTGAGACCGCAAGAGCAATAGGCTTGTGGTCTGCGTTGATCTGTGGTCTGATCGGACGGCGCAAAATGCACCCGATGGCCGTATATGGTAAGCACTTTTCATTTTGGCCCATGGGCTAGCTCCTGCGTTACGTGGAGAACAAAATGAAGGGGGTTGAGGTCGGAGGGAGCTAGGACCGATATATTTCTGAATATGGGTTTTTGGCCATTTTGAATACGGTTTTAGGAATGAAAGGTGGCAACGGTAGGTAGGAGACGAAGGTCTTAGGCCACGTAAGAGGATTTAAAAGGATTCAAATGGGACTACTGGCCAAAAATTTGAATGGAGGGGCTGATATGGTCAACATTGGCTCCATCTGGGGATGGCACGTTCATCCCTGGACGTGTCGAGAACCTGCAGACCCTCATGATCACTTTCTATGCACACTTTGCTCCTCATCCCCTCCGCTTTTCACTTTATGAATCATCAACATGCCCACGTTGTTTAAACAAAGACTGGAACACAACTAATATACAATATAATACATCAGGCCATCTCTGCCTGAATTAAAATTGGAAGTAGGGTTTAAGAAATTGACCATTCACGGGGGCATCAAACAAAGTCTTGCTGTGTTGACATAAAAGTATTATTGCCCCCTTGTTGACAATTTTGAAGGTTGAACGGAGGGTCGGGTTTCCATCTTTCCTTTTTAGCCCTCGGGATGCTTCCCATCGTTTACGGATAAGACACCCTTAGCTTCTGTCTTTTTTGTCATGATGTTGAATACTATGTTTCATTTCTCTCTTGATATTAAGCTAATCTCTAACTCTGGATAGTCTTGAAGTGTTTCCTCTAATTCTATGATGATTAATTCTCTGCAGTCATATGTGAGTTCCTCACATTTCTTGCATGGAAAGCAGAGGCCCTTTGGTAAACCAGTGCCTGGCTCTTTGCTGCTCATCCATATACCAACTCATATGGAGATTTCCCAGTTGCTCTCTTACTGGTGATTCTATTAGCCCATAGAGAAAATTTCAATTGAGAATCCCAATTCTTCTAATTTTCATTGATAGTCTTCTTTAAGGCCCTCACTAGAGTTTTGTTAGAAGATTCTTCCAAGCCATTTCCCTGTGGATAGTAGGATATGGAATGATTTAGTGCAATATTATACTGTTGACAGAAATTCATAAATTTTGCAGATTGAAGGCCTGTGCATTATTAGTCACTATTTTAGCAAGACAGCCAAACCTGGATATGATGTTTTCTTCCATGAACTTTATGATGACAGTGTCAGTAGCATTCCTTGCAGGTATGGCTTCCACCCATTTTGTAAAGTAATCTGTGGCTGTCAATATCCATTTATGTTGTCCACTTGATGGGGGATGTATTTCTCCAATAAAATATATTCCCCATTGTTGAAATGGCTCATTCACATGAATTGGAATCAGGGGCAGAGCTGCCAACTTCTGTCTCTCAGCAAATTTCTGACACTTATCACATGCTCTGACCCAAGTAAAAACATCTCCAAATAATTTTGGCCAGTAGAAACCGGCCTTTAAGATTTTATGAGTTGTGGCCCTCCAGCTATAGTTTCCTCCACAGATTCCTTCATGAAATTCCATCATTATACTTTCTACTTCATCCTCTGTGAGGCACAATAGCAGTATGCCTGAAGGATTTCTCCAATATAATTGGCCATTGGCAACTATATAATTTTGTGACTTCAATCTTAATGCCCTGTATTTTGATTTATCACAGCTGAGAGGACAACTAAGTGTCAGAAGATATTCTACTGTTTCTTTATACCATGGACTAGTGAGATACCTTATGTGTACTTTCTAAGTAGTCAGCTCCAGTCCTTTCTACTCTTTTTCTTTCCCAGACTCTTCGTTTGCTACCATGGACAAATTTATGCCCAAAGCTTGATAGTTTGATTCAGATAACATTTTTGCAAGCCCCTGTCCTTTGATCAGCTTAGTAGGATGGATGTCCAGATCATATTCTTGTATTTTTGCAATCCATCTCCCTCTTTTCCCTTTCTTGTCTCCCTGAATAAGAATGTCTTTAACGGTTGCAATGGGGACAAATGCAGTAATGTGGGACTGCAAAATGTACATGTGAAATGCTTTGAAGGATTTTACTAGGGCATATGCCTGCTTCTCTAATATGTTATATTTCAATTCTGCATCATGAAGGACTTGGCTGAAAAATGCAACAGGCTGTTCATATCCATCTTCATTCTTCTGCAACAACACTCCAACCACTGTATGTGGTGATGCAAAGGAAAAAATCATAAATGGCTTGGAATAATTAGGTCCAGCTAGTACAGGGGCTTCAGCAAAACCATGTTTTATCCTCGTGAATGCTTCTCTAGATTCCTGAGACCATTTAACTTCATTATTCTTTTTCAACATGTCTATTATATGCCTAACTATCTCAGCATAGTTAGGAATAAATCTTCTCAGGAAATTGATTCGGCCTAGAAACACCTGCACCTCTTTCTTATTCCTGGGGAGAGGAATACCATTTATGACTTCTACTCTTTTAGGGTCTATTTTCACACCATCTTTAGTCACAATGTGCCCTAAAAGCTTGCCTTCCTCTAATGCAAATAGAGACTTTTGTGGATTGAGAGAAAGGCCATACCTTCTACATTTTTCAAAAGTTCTTCATAAATGCTCAATGTGCTCATTGTCATTTTTTGAAAACACTGTTATATCATCGAGGTACACCACCAGAAATTTATCCTGCTCCCCAACAAAAGAAATATCCATAGCCCTTTGAAAGGTGGCCCCTGCGTTAATCAGCCCAAAAGGCATCCTGGCATACATGAATGTTCCCCTTGGTGTGGTGAATGCAGTCTTCTTCTGATCTTCTGGAAATACAACCACCTGATTATAACTAGAGAATCCATCCATCATTGACATCCTGGAAGCTCCAACCACTTTCTGCAGGATATGATCCATCTTGGGCAGTGGATAGTTGTCCTTTAAGGATGCTCTATTTAAATTTCTGAAATCCACACATAGCCTTATTTCTTCGTTCTTCTTTCGAACAGGGACCAGATTTTCCACCCATTCAGAGTACCTCAGTGGCACAAATATTTTGGCCTTTAGCAGCTTCTTGATTTCTTTTTCAATAGAAGGAAGCAGCAGAGGGTTTATCTGTCTGAGCTTCTGCTTATAAGGTTTTGCATCTTCCTTCAGAGGAATTTTGTGCTGCATAATACTAATATCAAAATTCTTCAGGTCCTGATAAGACCATGCAAATACATATTTATAAGACTGGAATAATTTCAGGTATTTCTTCTTGTATTCCTCTGGGACCTTCTTGGATAGTTTTACAATTTTTGGGTCAGCATCAGTACCCAAATTCAGGTCTTCTACCTGATCTTCTTCTACTACTTTACTAGGCCGCAATGGAACATAATTTTTTTCAAATAATATTTCTAGAGGCACCAGTCCTCTAGGTATAACATTTCCCTTTAATTGCAGCACTCTACTACCTGCCATTTTCTCCTCCCAACTACCCTCTGAATTGTTTTCAGACTCCTCATATTCACACTCATCAATCTCCATATTAGATAATTCTCCTACTGTTTCTAGGAATCTCTTCATTTGTTCATCATCTTCAAATACCTGCCAGTGCTTAACATTATCTGGGATTGATGGCCTATAACGTACCTCAACTTCATACCTTAAGAGAGGGTTCTGGGGCGGACGAAAAGTACTAGCAGCCACAGCAAGAGAATCTGCCATTCTATTCTGTTCTCGGAGCATGAATTGGATATTTAATGCTGAGAAGAAATTCTCCACCATGTCCCATACTTCATTTCTATAAGCTCTCAGCCGAGGGTGTTTGGTTTGACACTGATTTCTGACTTTCCTAACCACCAGCTCAGAATCTCCCAGAACTTTTAAACTCTGGATACCCATGCTCTTAGCTGTCTGCAGTCCTAGCAAAAGTGCTTCATATTCAGCTACATTATTAGTAGCTTCATATTCCAATTTAAAAGACAGAGGCACCCATTTTCCTGTGGGAGAAATTAGTAATACTCCAGCCCCATTACCTTCTCTTTAATTTTCTCCATCAAAATGTAGAGTCCATACTCCTGCCTCATGGTATTCTAAAAGCTGCTCAGTCTTGATTTGACAGAAGGAAGGCCCATGAGCTTAATTTTGATTCTCTTCTAACATCAAGCATGAGAAATCTCCTTCCTTGTTGTAAACTGGTGAATTCTCTGAGCTGTCAACCTTAGTAACCATCTTGACAAATCTGGTTTCTCTATATAACCTTCTCTCCTAACCACCAAAAATTGGAATAGTGGCATATGTTAAGTCCAGTTTAAGTGACCCACCAATTTTTGTTCCCCAGGACCTTGACAACAACATACCAAAGCGAACTGGGATATCAGCCACCACAATGTCCATTACTACACTTTTGGCTGGAATTTGGGCCAGATTGACCACTAAATCTTTAATCATCCCCAAGCATTTAACTCTTTTGGAATCAAATGAATAGAGGTCTTTATATGGACGTGTGATTTGTAGTCCTAGTTGTTCCATGACTGACAGAGGCATAAGATTATGGGAAGCTCCAGAATCTAACATGCAGTTGTGTAACAGTAGGTCATGAATCACTAGAGACACATAGAAAGGAGGAGTAGAGGGGTCTATCTCCTCGACGTGTGGGCCAAAAACTACCATGGGTCTTTCTTCTTGGAGATTAAGACTCTCTGGAATTATTGATGTTTCAGGAGGGAAAATGAAAGAAGTAACTTGAGATTGGTATGCAAGTTGTTTCAACATTTCAGTCAAGGGGACTGGGATTTTGATTTTCTCAAGCTCTTTTTGCAGGCTAAAAGCAGGAGGGGACTTTTCTATTATAACTTCTTTTGACTCTTTATTTTCAACTGAAGGTTTAACTTCTTTTGATACAGACTCGGCATTAGGAGGAGTGACTACTTTTGAGGTAGAAGGAGTTTGATCATTATACTGCAGAGGTTTGTTTAGAGGACTCTTACCTTTGTTTGTGCCTTTCTGCACTGCTGATTCTTTCTGAACAGGTACTTCCTTCTGAGATGGCTCTTCTTCTTGTTCTTGAGTCCGCGTTCTCTTCCTAGATGATCTGAGATCATATCTTCTATTGAAATGTGCTTGCATGAAATCATTAAATTGTTTGCAATAGTGGTCAATTTCTGCATCTTCCATGTCTATGATCTCTCCTTCCTCTTCTTGAAATGGACATTCTATTTCATCATTTTTTGAGAAGGCCAGATTTGCATCTTGCAGTTCAAAGGCAGCATCTTCAG
The DNA here is from genome assembly GCA_034641835.2 of Pinus albicaulis. Lineage (NCBI taxonomy): Eukaryota > Viridiplantae > Streptophyta > Pinopsida > Pinales > Pinaceae > Pinus > Pinus albicaulis. The sequence continues at coordinate 557,817,925 of CM076575.1, read as the reverse complement.
TGGAGTCACCTACTGGTCCTTCCAGGTATAATGGGTGTGGCACCTGATCCTGTTGCTCCTTAGCTTCCCTTGGCAATATTTGTAGGGGTGGTTTTTTATACTGAGGATTGTATCCCCTGTTTTGAGCATTCTGGAAGTTCTTGGAAGTTGAATTCTTGGTCTCCAATTCAAGCTTGACCAGTTTATTAGAAAGATTCTTAATCATTTTACTCATTTCTTCAATTTTATCTGAATCTTTGTCCTAATTGGAAGTAGATACTTCCTCTTTACCCCTTCTTCTAACATCATGTTCAGCGTTTCCTTTTAACTTTCCAGTGGAGGCAAAATTTTCTTCTAGCTCAAGAGCATCTGACTGAGCATCATCTAGGGTGGCAGGATTTCTTTCCCTGAGAGAGAAACCAAAGTCTGATTCAAAGGCTGCTATGAAAACAACTTTGGCAGCATTCTGATGAGGCTTCATATCTGCAGGGAGGTTTAGAAATAACTTATTAAATATCTTGATAAATTTTGACACCCCTTCATTATGTTTCTTCTTGAGTGTATTGAACTCAGTAAGACACTGTCCATGATCTTTCTTTTCTCCACATTTTCTGAGAAAATTATTTTCCATATCATCCCAGGTGGTTATGGAACGGTTTCCTAATGTTTTGAACCATTTTCTAGCTTCACCATCCAGGGATTGCACAAACAGTCTTAAGACCAGATCTAGATGTTCAACATTAAAGTTCTCTGCAAAAGAGTAGAAAGTCTCAAGATGTTTTTGAGCATCAATTTCATTTTCCCCAGTGAATATGGGCAATATCTTCAAGTAATCCTGTGGCATATCATTTAACACTTGAGGCAGTGCTAGGGGAGCATATTTATTCAACAAAAATGCTGGAACATTAGCCATTGGAGGAGGTGGGGGTTGTGCAACAATCTGATGTACAAATGGAGGAAGGGGAGGAGGTGGGAGAGGAGTATGGATAACAATATGAATATACTGCACTGCAGGCTGAGGTGTAGATGGGAATAATTCACGATTAACAACAGCTACTTCAGTGACCTTCTTGACCTCCTCGGCCTCAGGGTTGGGGTAAAGATTATCTTTAGTTCTGGCACTTCCCCTAGGTGGACTATTTGAATAGTATTCAAGGTTTTCTCCAGTGGAGTCGGGATTTTCTACTTGGATTTCTTGAGAAGAAGAAGATGGATATTCTTCTACATAATATTCAGGGATTTCAGCACGGACTGATTTCTTCTCTTTCCAACTTCTTCTATGTATAATCTTCTCTGGGTCAGACACTGAAGGTATCTTTCACTGTGATGTATCTGACCTCAAATGTGGCTTATGAGGAGCCAGGACTACCGATAGATTTATCAAATAAATAACAGTGTGGAGTCGCCAAGGTGAGAGATATACAACTCTTCAACTCTCTGTGCTCACCTGATTAGAGAGTGAATAAAGATTGTCGAGGCCCAGGGATAATGATTTTCTTAACTTCGATCCCCGGCAACGGCGCCAGAAAGATGTTGTCGACAGATATTGCCGCTCCTAGAGACAGCCTAGAGTTGCCATAGACCAGTGCCTAGGACATCTTATCATAGCAATGAGTGTATCATATAACTTGGGTGTCAATCCAAAACTCTCCTGCTATCTCTTGTAAAACAAGGAAATTGATTTAAATGGGACCAGAACTTACAGAAACTGCCACAGGGAAAGTAATGTTGTAGAGACAAGATGCTAAGCTCCAACACAAAAGCATCAAACAATTAAGAGACAATTTACTGTAAAGAGGGCCGATTCAAATAATATGCCACGGAAATCAAATATCAGAAGGTGTATGCAGTGAAATAAAAATAAGAAGATATTAGTTATCTTTGGTCTAATACCCAGATACAAAACAGAACCATGTATGGGCTTATCGATCTAAGAATCCATACATGAAAATGGTGTTTTAAAAGCACCCTCCCAAAGCAGCTAATATAGCAGAAAGATGGATGAAATGAACATGAAACAGTATATCATGCCTGAGCCATATTTAAAGCGCTTAACTGATTCAAGTATGGGCATCAACTAGGACGAATCCTTACCAAACCAGTGAGCCACTCGCATTCCAAAACATGATACAAGAAGATAAATGAAATGGAAAGAGATGTTATATTAACACGTAAGAGAAAGTTAGATACTGTGAAATACCAAAGACCAGAATCCTCATTATAGATAGAAATCCTCCTCACTGAGACCCTACAGGCTCTGAGCCTTCATACAAGAACTTTTACAAAATGTATACAATACGCCTTTCACTGCACAAATTTCTAATAAAAATCTGGAACCTTTACAATGTCTTTCTCCTCAGTTTTTATAGAGGAAATAGAAAATTCTAGTAGATGAGGTAGGTGGTGAGCATTTAATTTTCTTAATTTGAGAAAAATGGCGGAAACATTCGCGCATATACTGCTGAGTAAACACGCTGTACTGTATGCACTCTGCCGTCGGCTTCATGAAGTAAATGTTGTGGGTGAAAATCTTCTTCGGGACCTAGCATAAGGATAAAATTATTTAAATGATCTGTCCTTTTCTGAGAGGAAATCTTGCTGAAATTACACTTGGAGAGCGTAACTTTCTTGTGCATTGTACTTCCTGTCTTCTCACTTTGAATTTGAATTTGAAATTTTTTATCCCGGACGCCCAAGTTATTTATCTTCAACTGATACTCTTTGTCGAGTCATTAAAATCTCTATCTGTGAAATCTGCCTTTCGGATTACTCTGGAGGGTTAGATAGCTTTCCATCTCTGCTCTTTTAATGGCAGTCATATCTCAGAAACTACCTAGGATCTTCTTCATGAATATGGTACTTCAAAACCTAGTCCTGTAACGCGTCCTTAGCTTCAGCCATGGATGTCATGAATTGTGATAGTTCTTCTCCGCCATAAACCTGCAAAACCCACAAATACCTTAAATAAAACTAGACACAGGGATGGGGATACGGCGGTGGCCATGAAATGGTGATGCATATTGGGCGAAATGGTGAGAAGAGGAAGGGTGGCAGTGAAAACACAGTGGAACGACGATGAATGAATGAGGCGAAGGTTCATAACACAAACATTGAAACATGACACATGAATGTGATATACAAATATGAATGGAATATACAGATGGTGAAGGGAGAATGAGATTGACACGTGGGACAATACGTGGTGGGAGACTCGGTCAATTAGTCAATCACGCCTATGATCTGGACCACATGATTTCAGAGCGATATCAATGGTTAGGAGTGCATGGTACAGCGATGGAATGGTGGACCCAGAACACTGTAGACCTACATTAACACCCGTGCAATTACATCGAGCGACCATCGTTGGATTGAGCTCTTCAAATCGGACAGCCAGTGTTAATATCCCTACACGACTTTGATCGGAAGATAATGTGTGATGGAGGGTGGTATTGAAGTCATGCAATGGGACGCGTGGTGAGCACCCAATGGAATCGCTCCGATTTGGAGAAAACCGCTTGCCTTTGAAAGGCGGTGTGATGAAAACAACTCTAGTTTTCGAGGCAATGAATGCGTAGTGGGGACCGCAAGAGCAATATACTATGGTGCGTTGATCTGTGGTCTGATCAGACGGCGCAAAATGCACCCGATGGCTGTATATGGTAAGTGCTTTTCATTTTGGCCCATGGGCTAGCTCCTGCGTTACATGGAGAACAAAATGAAGGGGGCTGAGGCCGAAGGGAGCTAGGACCGATATATCTCTGAATATGGGTTTTTGGCCATTTTGAATACATTTTTAGGAATGAAAGGTTGCAACGGTAGGCAAGAGACGAAGGTCTTAGGCCACGTAAGAGGATTTAAAAGGATTCAAATGGGACTACTGGCCAAAAACTTTGAATGGAGGGGCTGATATGGTCAACACATATAGTCATGATAAACCAAAATATCTCGTAGCCTGGATTTTATCAGACAAAACCCAGGGTCTTACATTCCATATCGACCCAAAAAATTACAAATTCAAGCATGCGAATAAGTGAGCTGAAGTCGAACATGCAAGAAAGTCACTTGATTACCAGCCAATGATGAAAGTTGTTAATAGGCATGAGAGAAACTACCAATAATGACAATGGCTCTCAAGGTACAACAAGTACAATCCATGGAATGTAAATAGTAAGATGACGTCGAACACTCACGGAATCACTCGATCGAAGGCCAATGACAAGGACCTGTCATTGAATGCGAATAAATTTCCATTGAGGCATGAAAGCTCCAAGGTACCGGAAGGGAGAATCTAGATCAGCTTCCTGGATAATGAGCTAAAGTCGATAGGAAGTGAACTAGTTGAAGGAGGGCCATAATGTTTCCCACATCATCGACACGAGACAGAGGAATAAGATGATAGTGAATAAAGACCGAAAAGAGGATCAAAGGGTGAAAAATGCAAAAGGAAACTTCTCTTGAACATATCGATGACACGACTCTATTATTTGGCAGTATTTGACATCAAGGGATCTGAGGTCATGATGACATAGAAGAGAGAAGATGAGAGGCCAAAAAAAATTACCCAAACCCATGGAGGAAAAAATGACGAAATGAGATGTCCACAACCTGAAACGAATGCAGATGAGTGTCATGTTCAAGAGTGAAATATTGCCGACACGACTGAGAGCTGGTTACATTTCCCCCCACCATTGCTAGCGAGTACCCAAATTATTTTTGGAAACAAGCTTGAAGGGGATAGCATATGCTTTTCATATAATTTTTTCCTTTAGACAAATCCATCCTAGTACATTTTACGAGCCCTAGGAAGGAGGAACTCAATTACGTCATGGTGACGGTTTCCAATGTCATGTAGGTTTAACGAGTCTAACAAATAAAGAATTCGACATATTTTATTGTTTAGAGAGTTTGAAAAGATGTGGAAAATAATACTCCAGTAGGTCCCTTTTCATAGGTAGTCTCACATATCCGAAAATATAGAAAACTATGTCTGAGATAACCTCTTAGTTGCAATTGGCTAAGGTATTCTTTTTTCGTAAATAATATATCCCAGCCTGAAAAAGGGGTAAATGTATACTGGGTAGATTTCATTTCGTAGCCTCTAACGAGTTCAAAATGAAAAGAGTCTCGGAAAACTTTTCAATTTTTGAGAGTCAGAAAAGGGCTGAAAGATGACTCCAGGGGGTGACTTTTTCGTGTTTTTACCGAGTCCAAAAAAGTATAAAATTCAACTCGTCACTTCATCATCGTCACGTTGAGGACCTGTTGCTGCAAAATAAATGCATGTAAAACCAATTTTTCGAGATAAAATAACAAAATAGTAAAAAAATATGCTCAAAAACCTAATTAGGGTTTCAAAAATTTTATAAAATGCCAAAAATAGTAAAAATAAATTACCTCTTCTGAGCAATTTTTACCCTTTTTCACTGTGATTTTGCAGAGCTGAGAGCGAAAAATCCAGGGAACTAATCACAAATTCATCTTTTCCAGGTAAGAGCTCATATCCTTGCCTACATTTTGATATAATTTTCATTTCTTGCAACCCATGTTTTAGATATGTGGAGGGGTTTTTGTTCAAATTAGGGCGCGACGGTCGACGTAGGTTTTGGGCACAGACTTGCACCAACCTTCCTTGAATCCAAACAGGGGCGTGCCACTTGGCATGACTATTTTTAAAATATTCGTGCCAACTGTGACCACTAATTTTAGCTTGTAAATGCAAACAATTAGCCCATTTTAAACACTCAAATAGAAAATAAAATGACTAATGACAACCACATTGATGTTTTTGCAGGTGTGAAAGAGAAAAATGGTGATCGAATGGAAGGAGAGAGAACATAGTGAAGAAGATGAGCAAGCCTTAGGTAATGTAATATGCATGGACGTTCTTAGGGACTGTGGGCTTAAAAAATTCTTCATGGCACCATGTCTCTAAGCTCAGCCGAAGCTATTACAGTACGTAATTAGTGTATGGGACATTGATGGGGAAAGATTCATAATTCACGATCAGGAGCTACATGTTGAGGTCTCAGATGTTTACTTCATAACTAGATTGTCGCGGAGGGGGGAAGTACCCATCCTGACAGGTACCCAACCCACAATGGAAAACATGAGCATGGTCATCGACAAAGTGTGCCGAGGGGCAAGGAAAGGATCCAAAAGTGGGAAGGTGGATATCCAAACCATTCCCAGTTTGGCACTAAAAGCAGTGCTGCACACCATCATGTGAGCTGTTGGATCTCAGGCTCTACATGAGGCCACAAAAACACAACTACTTCATGCAGTAGATTGTATGGCACCAACCCTCTACAACTAGGCAAAGGCAGTAATGATCAATATGAAACGCCAGTTGACAAAATGAAATAATGGTAAGCTGAAATAGTTCAACTACAGGTCCATCTTGGTACCATTCATCTTGGAAAAATTACCAATATTCCAACGTCAGGAAGTGATAGTTCCTACACCACCAGCCCAAGAGCCACATATGATCCGTTCGGTGGCTTTGATGCCAAGATTAGGAGGTAGTCAACAAATGTTCTACATATGAGAGTTCTTTGAGTGGCTTTGCTGATAACTGATTGTTGTGGAGGACTGGATCTATTCTGGCATAGACTTTACGGGTGATGCAGATCTCCCACTCCCAATAGGAGAGGATTGGGATGAAGCATTGGGTAAGACTCATTTTTTTATTTTGATTAGTATTATGATTTTTTTTATTATATATGTTCGATGTTAATCCATTTATTTGTAGATGTCGGCCCAAAAATACCTGCAGGAATGTCTCCAATAGCACAGAGGTTTTCTTATGATTTTGATGTGGCCCCTCATGGTGAGGGAAGCGAGGAAGAGGAAATCATATGCAACCTGGAGGGACTCTCCAGTGGAATCCCTGACTATGCGATATTTGAAGATGTTCCTCGCGCATACCAGAGACACACTACATGGGTGTCGAACTGTGTTCACCGCTTATTGAGGCAGCTCGTGCGGGCAGTGACATGCTACCATGAGCATCATGCTGACTAGACACCTAGGCTTTTAATTCTGCATATTTTTTAGAGACATGATGTCTCAGGATGTAACCAAAACATACATATTTTTGAACTTATGATGCACATGGATGCAAGCACTTTATATATATATATATATATATATATATATATATATATATATATATATATATATATATATATATATATATGCCTATTTTTCTGTATGGAATTATGTGGTGATGGCTGCAATTCTGATGTCTATCTAATACAATATAGGATACTGTATTAGTTAACATATTCATTCATCTAGGAATATGTTGATATGTGATGTAATCAAAATGTCTTTCTAGTACGCGAACACATAAGTACAACCTTAATATTTGAGGATTTCTAACAAAATAATGCCCATTAATCTAAAGAACGACAAGCTGAGAGTCTAGGTTAACACTATATTTAGCAAAAATTTTTGTGGTTCATCCTAGATAGATACCTTGAAGGTCTATCAACTCACCATTAGGATTATAAATCACCCAGGCTACCGAAGACATATTCCAGGTACTACGGGAGGCACCATCCATGAAACTGACATAAGGAGTAACAAACATTTTCACAATAAGAAATGATACAATAAGCAGGAAAACCGTTCACAAAGCACACCAAGCCAAAAATGTAATGTACAAAATAAACATGCATGAAAGACTCATGCATAGTATTTTTTGAGATACAACCCATTTCCGAGCTGATCCAAAGGATAACCTTCATAATAAATTAGCTCATAATCCCCGTTTTGCAAAACGTTCTTAACAATATAGGGCCCATGCCACATGGGTTGGAATTTTCCTGCCCCCAGCTTATTGTGAGCCTGGTCATACAGAAGGATGAGGTCTCCTTCTATAAAGGAAAGAGGGGAAACTAACTGGTCAAAATGAGCTTTGACCCGCTTTTTTTGTGCTTCTATGACAAGAGAATCAAAGTGACGAGTTTCATCAATCCTCTCTAAATATAGAATAAGCTCCTCTTCTTGTGAAGTATTAGGCAGTAATTGAACAACTATCTTGAGAGAAGGGCTTTTACATTCAATCGGAAGGGCAGCTTCCAGACCCTAGACAAGCTAGAATGGAGTGAATTCAGTCACATCCTTTACTGAGGTTCGATAAGCCCAAAGATATGAAAACAAAATGACATGCTAGTTTGATGACTTGTGCATCCCAATTTTACGTTGAAGCATAGTGACGGGAACCTTGTTCATGACTTCAACTTGGCCATTTACCTAAGGGTAGTATGACATTGAGCTATCATGATGCAGGCCCAACTTAGAAGTCAACTCAGTCACCATGTAATGACGAAAATGAGAACCATGATTGGTAAAAATGGCTTGAGGGACACCAAACCTAGTAATGACATGATTGAACAGAATTATGCAATTGTCTTACCATAAAATGTAAGTGTAGGCATTTCTTCGGCCCATTTGGCGAAGTAGTCAACGACTATGATATAAGCATGCCCCCCGACCAAGTGAGGGTTACACATCATAAAATAAATGCCCCACTTCGCAAAGGGACCAATGGTAATGACAAGATGAAGATGGGTGGGTGGCGCACACATCTTGCGCTAAAAATCTGGCAATCGTGACACTTACGGACAAAAAAAATGCAATCTTTAAAGATGGTGGGCCAGAAATAGCCAGCACAAAGAATCTTCTGTGAAGTAGCATATCCAGACATGTGACCACCACAGGTGCTAGAGTGGAAATCATTAAGGACCTTTTTAGCCTCCTTGAGAGTCAAACACTGACGGAGAACAAAATCAAATTCAATGCGGTAGAGAGTATCTCTGACTATGCGATAGGGTTGCGAATGATGGTAGATGCGTCGATAGTAATCCTTCGTCAACTCAAATCAGAAGGTGGAAGTCTGAAGATATATGATGATATCACTGTACCAAGGATCGAGGGTGTTAATAAGAAGAAGTGTGTCATCCAGAATGTGTTCCTCTGAGCCAGATGGAGAAAAATCAAAAGGGAGAGAGAAAAACAAATCAGTGAAAACCAATTATTTCTTTGATTTTGTGGTAGTAAACTCGAAAATAGAACTCTTGGAGGATAACAATCCACTTCCAGTATTTTCCACCCAGCAATTGATGAGTCAATATGTAGGTTATAGGGTTGCAATTAGAAATCACGGTCACTGTGCACAACAGAATATAGTGACGAAAACATTGAACAACTTGAACAACAAGCAATGCCAACTTCTCAACATGTGCATAATGCATTTCGGTATCAAGAATATTGTGACTCAAATAGTAAATGACGTGCTCGTCACCATCATCATCGTCTTGCACCAGAACCATGGCAATAGTGATAAACATGATAGCTAAGTAGAGGGAGTAATCGCGATGATAATTGGGAGGACGCAACAGAGGGGTATTGATCAAGAACATATTTAGTGCATCGAAGGATTTTTGGGTGATCTCATCCTAGAGGAAAGGGACACCTTACTTAAGTAATCACGTAAATCCTTTGGCCACTTCAACATAGTTTGGTATAAAATGGTGTAGGAAGTTAACTTTCCCTTGCAGACTCTGTAGTTGAATGTAAGGAGGAAGGAGAGGGGATATTGATGATAGAATCAACTTTGAGGGGATCGAGATGAATTACTTATTTAGAGACGATAAACCCTAAGAGTCTACCAGAGTAAACGCAGAAAATGAACTTATGTGGATTGAGCCGAATGTTATAGCGCCGAAAACGAAGAAATATTTGACGGAGATGATCTGGGTGGTATTTACACTTAGCTGAATGAGCCGGAAGGTCATCTAGGTAAGGTTGAAAAATATGCTTGATATCATGGAAAGAATATGACATTGCTCGTTGAAATGTAGCCCCAAAATTTTTAAGACCAAAAGGGAGCTTCTTATAGGCGAAATTACCCCAAGGACAGATAAAGGTGATCTTTTTTTGATCGGTCGGAAGAATATTAATCTGGTTATACTCAGAAAACCCATCCATAAGGGAAAATATGTCATTCCCAACACAGTCATAATTGATATGATCAATAATGGAGTGGGATAATTATCCTTAGGGAAAGCATGGTTGATATCACGGTAATCTACACAGACCCGAATAATACCATGTTTCTTATCGATAGGAACAATATTAGAAACCCATTCTTTCAAGGGAATCGGATAAATGAAACCAGCTCTAAGAAGTTTTTCAACTTCTCCTTTAATAGCGGCCACCTTTCGAGGGTGGAAAGGATGAAGATGTTAGAGAATAGGCTTCATACCAGGATAAGTAGGAATCTCATGCACAACTATACTCGGATCGATGTCAAGAATTTCTTCATAAGACCATGTGAAAATGTCACAAAACTCATGGAAGAGACTAGAATAGACCTCGATCTCATGTTCTTGACAACCCCTAGTTTGACGGAGATGTCAATAGGCATCGTTTGTGTAATTTTCCCCAAGTTACCTTCTGCAAAGACTTCGTGTGTCAGGATGGGCATTTGAAGCAGATGAGAAGGAACTTGAGAAAAAAACCTCTCGAGACAAGTAGACATGGCCCCAAGGCCAAGCATGAAATAGGAACGATGATGACTATCATCCCAAGGAGGATCCTCAAGAGACATAGTTTCCACAACGGCCTCATCGATGGGAAATATCTCATTTAAGCGATCGAGCGAATCTGAATCACTGGGCTAAGGGGATTGAGAATAAGTGTCAAGAGACATACTCAAAGGAACATGATCAGAGGGTGGAGGGGTCGAAGCCAGCCCTATGCTCTCATAAGGTGTAGGAATATTATATACATATGGGACGTTGCTCTCAAAAGACGAAGAAGTGAAAAAGGTCAGTTGATCGACAGTGAAAATATTTCCTTCGTGTGGAAATCAAAGAACACGAAAGAGAGTCGACGGAACGCACAACATGGCATGAGTCCAACTGCAACTAAGGAGAAGATTGTAATTGGGCTTGGCGTCAATGACTTCAACCTCAACATTAATTGTTTTCCCTTTGAACATAATAGGTAAACTAGTGAGAACACAGAGAGGGCGAGATTCCCTTCCATCAAAATCTTCTAAAGCGTTTGGGGATGAATTGAGTGCTGGAGAACCAATGGATTTCTAGTAGGCAGATGACATGGTGCACATAGATGCACCCTCGTTCACAACCGCTCAATGGATATTATTTCCATTAATCCCAACTTGAATGATCAGTGCAAGCTGGTGAGGGAGACGTGGGACAAAATTTTCCAAATCGAAAGTGATAAGGCTTGAATCGGTGGGATCAACCCCTTTGATCGCAGATAACAAAGCCTTCCATTGAGACAGACAAATTTGAAGTACTTCCAATGCAGACATAGCATATGGCGCCTGAGCCAAATCCTCAACAATACTATAATGCTGAGCAGCATGGGTGTTAGGATTGTAAGAAGACTTACAGAGTACACCTTTGGAAGGTGGCCGTACAATGGGCTTAGTACTGGGCCTTTCAATCTGAAGAGGGCCAGAAGTAGGCGAGGGAGGAGGACCATCAACGATTTCCTTCCCTGTTTCCTGACGTGGTTCGGTATAATATTTCACTCGGGTAGCAATAGAGACGAATGCATTACCGTTCATGATGAAAACATGAGAGCCAAATGGGGCAGAGGACTGAGGTTGATCTACCAAATAAGTCTGTTGTGATGGAAATGGTTCTTTAAGAATGACTAGAGTGCCTTGGGTGCCTTTGAGAAATCGACTCGCCTTGGCCCGTCGGGGACCGTCCTTGGTGCAATGCTCTTCGTCACAAATCAAACAAGGGTACTTTGGTTTACGTTGTGAACCATCATCAATAAGAGATTTCTGAGAATCCTGTTTCGGGGTATCATCTTTGGCCTTGCCTTTACCCTTATTTTTACCCTTGGAATTTTTATCTGCCGAATGGGATTGGACAATATTCACTTTTGCGGTTTTACCAGAATTCGGAGGTGGCTAAAAAGCAGTATCATTGGAAGGAGTATATTTTTGCTTCACAAGATTTGGAGAAGACTTCTGATAAGTCTAAGACATAGAACCGATGATACCATCGACGGACGGTGTCGCGGTGCTTTGGAGGTTCCAGATCAAGGGGCATCATGCAAGAGTTCATACAATGTGACAGACTGAGAGTACATGAGATCAAGGTACTGCGCACGAGCAATGGCTTGTTCCTCAGTAATGCATGCCCCCATAGCAATGTCCTTAGAAATCAGAGCAATGAAGGAGGTAGTGAACCAATCAGTTAGAAGTTGATCAGGAATCTCAAACTTGATCAGACAATGATGACGCCTCCATTCATGAATATGATCAGAGATTTGAGTAGCTCGATCTTGTTTCAAGGATGTGAGGAGGTGTGTCCCATTTTCATACCGAATTGGTAACTGAAAGTGCATGAGAAATGCCATGGCCAAAGAGTTGAAATCTTGGAAGACGCCACGGGAAATTTCAATGTACCACTTGGCAACAGCACCAGTGAGAGTCTGTTGGAAAAGATGGAGTCAAATGAAATCATCAACCCAAGAGTTAGAGGAGCACCAAAAATGGTATGTCATAACATGCGCTTGGGGGTCTTCTCCGGACTTGCCCTCAAATTTGGCACAATCGCCAGGAATTTTGGTCGGAACTGGAGGCCAATATGGATTATGAAGGATAGGATCGTTCGTCAACTTTGACACACCACGAAGTTCCAACGTAGCAAAGAAGGGTAATTGAGGATTGAAAGGAATTGCAATTCGTTGATAAAGACTAGTATTAGGATTCCACCCAGGTTGAGAGAAATTCTGCCCCATATGTTTTTCCCCGGAGGATTCTGTCCAAAGGGGTTATAAGCCTAATAATTCTTCCCATACGTGGGTTTAGGATCAGGATATTGATTATGAGCATACCACTAAGGTCCTCACTGAGAAACATATGGATTTTGTTGCAGAATGTAAGCAGTGCCTTGAGGTGCATTATACAACACTTGAGTTTGACCTTGAGGAATGCATGTAACGCCTTGGGGTGCACTATATACCACTTGAGATTGACCTTGAGTAATGCAAGTAGTGCCTTGAGGCTGAATGGGCTACCCCTTGGGTGCAGGTTGACCCAAATACTGAGGTTGGACAGGCTGTCCCTGCAGAGCAGGTTGGCTTGGATGCTGAGAGCCACCGAGTTGCCCTTGTGGAAAGGGCTGGCTCGATGGTTGGAATGGGCCAGGTTGCCCCTGAATATTAGGTTGACCTGATGTAGGACTATAGGGTTGTCCTTGATGAACATAAGGCTGGTGCTATTGCACAAAAGGTTGTCCCTGTTGCGGATAGATTTGCCCCTAGGGAACATAAGATGCACCCTGTTGAACATGAGGTTGACCAGCAAGACCGTAGGGTTGCCCTTGTAGGACCGAAGGTTGTCCCTATAATGGTTGTCCTTGCGGACCATAAGGTTGTCCCTGTGGACCGGAGGGTTGTCCCTATTGGACCGAAGGTTGTCCCTATAAGGGTTGTCCTTGTAGACCAGAGGGTTGTCCCTATTGGTAGGTGAAATGATTGGGATCAATCAGAGGAAAATAGATGGGATTACCGTACACATCATAATGATGCGGAGGATTACCAGAAGTTTGCAACTTTGGAGAACCCTGAGGGGTGGAATTCTGCTATTGAATGGCCAACAAATACTCATAGAATGTAAAATCGCTAGGAATAGAAGTAGAAGCCATAGGTGCACTACTAGCAGGTTGAGTTCCTGAAACATGAGGCTGTGATCCACTCATGGTGGGCCTAACAGGTATCATGGGATTGATCAAAATGGACCTACGAATAGCAGAAGATGTTGTCGATGACTGATTCATACTAACAGTTGGTGCAGATGAAGCCACACAGATAGTGGGCTAGACTGGTACAGGGGTTACAATCATCGACATCATGGGAGTCGAGGGTGATGCCCTCGATATCGAGATAGACAAGCCCCTAAAGGGAGTCAATGTATCAGACCATATCAAGTTCTGATACAACGATGCAATGCCAAAAATGATCTATCCCAAAGAACGATAACTGCATGGGAGAGATATCGGTTGTGAAGAAGGTTGACTTGAGACGTAAGGAAAATTATCCAGAGGGAGCTGATGATCTCCTGTAGAAACATAAATCTCTTCACTACTGACGGGACTCAAAGAATCCATGTCGGATGAAGCCATTTGATCGTTGAAAAGGCGACGAGTAGTGGCAAGTAAAGCAGTGGCTAATAAAGATGGTTCCAAAGTAAGAGGAGGGAACTCTTCCTCATTCCCAAAACCAAACCAAGCATCCTGAGGTTTCCAATTGATATCAAATGGCTCTTCAAGAGGAGATTGAGTAGCGAGAGGTAAGATACTCGGAAGGATAGAATTCCAGAAATCAACAAACCTAGTGGGTTGAGATGCTCCTGAAGAAACGTCAGGTGAAGGATTGCCACTAGGAGGCAATGAAGAGGATGAAAAAATTGGTGGTTCTGCCACCGTGAATTTGTTTCAAAACAAAAGATAAACAAGATGACCAATTCGAGGCTTCAAGATCAAACACTAAGGAATTACTTAAGAAAAATCCAAGAAAATATCTTTAACGGGCATGTGATCGCAGGTAATTGATTTTATAACATTGAAACGAAACTTAGTTGTTTCATGTTTTAAGAGTCAAGAAATAGGAAAAAGGTGACTCTAGTCACTTTTAGGTTGAACGAGAATGAAAGGAAAAGTTCTCGATGATATTTTTAACTTTAGAGAGTCAAGAAAAGATCAAAATGACTACTCAAGGAATCTAAGCAAGAGGGTGTACCAAGTTTTCATGAACTGCAATATACACCTTAGTGATCAAATGAAAGAGAAATGACCAAGGACTTGACATACATGCATGCAGTCTCCACAAATGCGATGTTCGGTGTATCATGGTCATAGGGCAGCAGACTCGGCTTCCTATGGATAAAGGATTGCAACCTATGAGGGTCTCCATGTTGTATTCAGCTTCTGAAAATCATTCTGTCCTTAGATCTTTTGATCGAACTGTTCACCTTCTTTTGAATTAACATGTATATCAATATCGAAGGAGCTTTCAGCCTTCTTTCCTGTGTTTACTTGTTCAGTTTGAGTATCACTCTTTTTTCCCTTTTCTTCTTTTTGATCTTCTTGGGATAGTAGAGGAGATGTTTGTAGCTGGTCAAGAGGGATTGTTACTAACCTCTTATTCCTATAAAGCATGAATTTTTCCATATCACTTGTTTCTAGTTTTGAACTTGCTTGTTGTTGAACCTGTGCAAAACCTTCAACTGAAACAAATAGGTCATTGAACTATCATCTTCATGTTCAAACTTGGCAATTTGTACCGTCGATGTAACATTAAGGGTGATTTTCTTTGGGTCATATTGCCTTGGGGCGATGAATGCTAGTTTGAGTTGTTTAATTTTCAAGGCCTCTTTCTCTGCATGCTTGAAATCATTAAGAGTGTAAGATCCACTTTTGAGAGGAAATGTAGGCCACATTTGTTTCTTGGAGGTCTTAAGATTCCTGGACAAACCATTCTCTGTAATCTGATAGGAAATTTCCTGAGCTAGTAATTTATCAGGAATGCATAGAGGCAAAACATGAGGGTTGGTTACACTTCTGAATATTCGGATGTAAGTGAAATTCTCCTCTCCAAACTATTTTCCAATTAGGGTTAAGTCAAGGTTGGCCTTATATGATAGCCACGGAGAGGGTTTGTTAAAAATGGCTTGATGAATGGGCGACATAAATCCATGGAAAATATTATACATATGGTTTCTGTAATGGGCTTTCCACAAATATTTATGATAGATATGGATAGGAGTGGGGTCCTGAGGAGTCCATTTCCATCCAAAAATGGGAAATTCAGAATTGAAGCATATGGCATCTATAATGTAAGCACACAGATGAAATGGGGGTGTCGTTCTGGTAGACATATGCCTATTCCTTATATAATCAAGAATTTTATTTGCTATCTTATCGGATAGGATGACTGACCAATCCATAATATAAGAATTCACAGCAGTGTCAATCAGAGGTACCATTTCAATAGAAAACCTTGCAGAATTGGCAAACCCAAACAGTCTGCATATCATGGCAGTAGCGTAGCAATAGGGAGGTGCTAGAGATTCTACAGAGTACATACCTAAGGATTCATGCTTGTGTTTCTCTGGAGATTTCCTCCATTCTCTAATAGGGTTTGACTCTATTTTGTTTTTTGAAGCGAAATCCTCTAGAAATTCTTTGTTGTAGACCTTCTGAGGCTCTGGTTGATGATACATTGCCTTGATATCCTCTGATTTGAAGGATCCGAACATCTTCCCACCAGCTATGAAAAATGCTCTGTCCATGATGTTTATGCCTTCTATTACCCATCATACTAAATCATAGTATAGAAATACATTTTCTCGAGCTGCTACTCTATGAAGTTAAGAGTCTGCCAGTTCTTTGAGGGGATTATCTTCTGATTCTAAGTCCTCTTCTGGCACTGTCGCTTTTTCTTCTGTCACAGTGGGATTTTCAGCTTTGAGGAGATTATAAACTTCTTCCCAAGACATCTTTTGGAGATCAAGGCATGTAGTATCAGTTATTAACTTGACTTTGGCCGGCTTTTCCTTTGGGATGGTGGTAACCTTTACTTTCTTAAGCTTCTTCGACATTTTTTCTAACTGGAAGCGTTTTTAATAGGTCTGCAAATAGGAAAAAAAGCTATTCTACAGATCTGTAAATAAGTGGAAAATGATGGAAAATTATCTTAGGATCGTAAGGAAAACAACGAAGAAGGAACAACATCATATAAAAAAAAATCATTTAAAGAAAAACAATCTACGAAGGATTTCGTTCATGAACTTGACTTAATGATTTTCGTCTTAAAAATTAAATGCCATTATGGAAAGTCACATCACGCATTCACATTTGATTTAATGTTATGATTTATTTTATTTCCGATCAATGATGATCGTACATCGGGGATCGGAAAACTCAAAGTCTCAGTTTAAATATTAGCATTTGAAGCTTCTGATTGCAATTGTCGATGAGTGATATGATCTGGAGCGATGAGATTTTGTTTTTATTCTATCACGTCGGAACTTTTGAAATGAACACATAAGGATGTATTAAGTTTTCCGCCGATTTGCAATTTTGATTGGACTTATCGCATCGGAGCTTTGCAAAAGGGACTGCTTGTGATATGACTTTGTTGATTTGCGATTGCGATAAGATTTCATCGCATCAAAAATTTTGAAATGAGACCACTTGTGATATGACTGCTGATTTGCGATTGCGATAAGACTTCATCGCATCGGAACTTTTTAAAGGGAAGAATTAGCCTTATGTTTAGTGCAATATGCGCTTTTGCGATGCGATCTGTCGCATCGGAATGATGGAGAAGGCTTTTGAATTTTTCCTATGTGATATGCGATTTATCGATTCACTTTATCGCATCAGAACTTTTTGAGAAATGACATAATGAGCTTTTCCTTTTACATTTTGTGAAATGTGATAAAGACTTATGTTTTAGATTTTTCTTTTTTTTATGATTTGTTTGATTTCCTTTTAATATTTACATATATACAAAGGTCTTTCTTTAATCTTTGCAATAAGCGAAGTTAGGAAAAATTATTGAATCTAAAAGAACAAGAAAAGGGGACCCATTTCTTCTAAAAAATAATATAAAAATTTAGAAATGGGGAGGGTTGTTGTACAGTACAACATGTTGGTAGTTTCATTGGGGCAACACCTTACCTGCAGAAATTCATAGCCTCATTTTTAGCGGTAGCAGTGCCACTCCATGCCATAACAACAAGTGGCAAGAGTTTCCAGTAGGGAAAACATCAGCAGAAGGCTTTTGAGGAGCTAAAGAAGAATATCAGTCAAGTGTCAGTTCTGGAATTACCAAACTTGCAATGTCCCTTTTAAGTGGAGACATATTTGAGTGGGTATGTTATGGGAGTTGTCTTGATGCATGGAGGAAGGTAAGTATGCTACGATTATGAAGTATTTCATGGGGTTGTTCGTAACTACCCTACCTACAATAAGGAGCTCTATAACATGGTGCAAACTATGAAGAAGTGGAAGCATTATCTAATGGGAAAGGAGAGAGTAATCCACACATATCACTAACCGTTACAGTACTTTCTTTTGATTTTTGTAGCATAGAAAGTGTTCCAAGTCTCAAACTTTGTAAGGAGGCTTAGACATTAGTATTCCAAAGAATCCAGAAATTTTTTGTGGAAATTCCACTTGGTTCGTGACTTATTAAAATAATTACTTATTTTAATGGAGACCCTAAGTCTAAACTTAGGGAAATGAAATAATTAAAGGGTATTAATAATTCATATCGTGAATCTTCTAGAAAACAAAGATCAAGTCAAGTTTTAATCTTAGCCATTGATTAGACTTCTAATCTGGGTTGTTGATTCATCAATGAGAAGATTATAAAAGAGGGCTTGAGGGTCATTTGGAAAACAAGTCGGGCATACACCCAATACCCAAAGGAGATCAATTTTGAAGTAATATAATTCGATCTCAATGGAAGAGTTGTCGGGCGGAGAATTGCAGAAGCAGGAGGAGGGAGTCAGCAGTGACTGAGTTCAGGGACAAAGGGACACAGTGGGTCATAGGAGGAAACATAGGGTTGCATCGTAGTGAACCCATGCAGAGCCTACACAGACTTACGCAGTCCAGCGCAGTGACTGCGTAGAGAAACACGCAGACAGGCACAGAGAGAAGAAGAGGTTGATCAAGGTGTCAAGGATTTGTCGGGAGGAGCCAAGAATTTTGTCTCAGGTTTTTTCATATTTTATCTTCCAGTATATTCCTTGTAAAGAATCATTTGCTAAATAATTTAATAAAACCCTCATATGTTGCACCGGTTTTCCCACATTAGGTTTTTCTGAGGACAATTATCCAAAAACAACTGTGTACATGTGATTGATTCTTGTGCTTATGTCCTTTACTCTTTACTTCTCTGCATATATATTTGTGAATGTTGCAATAGTACTTATTTTGATATTTACCGATAGATTTCTATAAATAAATTATTGAAATAATAAGTAGGAGGAATAAATATATCACTGCAATTGCAGACTTTTCAGATTGAAAATTTCACATGGTATCAAAGCCAGAGATGCGTAATAGGAACAGAGAATCCACCAGTTGATCTGAAATTGCGTGAACAAAATATTTCTTTTACAGAGATTGACAGTAGGGGCTTTCACTGGTGATTTCACCTTTACTAGAAAGGATGAAACCAGAAGCTTCTGGCCCTCTTACTGGCTCTGCCTAAAGAAATATAATGTAAACACTAAATAGATCTGGCAAATAAAAGTATTTGTTTATGTATACAAAGTATTCATTAACCAAAATTTTATGTGTGAATAAGCAAGTTCAAGTATTCTACAATGGAAGTAATGTGGTTTGAAGTGAAACTAAAGAGTTTTGATCACTGTATACGTCTCATTGGGAAAAGTGGACTTATGAAAAATTACTGTTTAATGTAGTAAAATCTGAAATATAACAGCAAAAATACACAGCATAACAGATAGCATTTGTTTAAGCAGTTCACCCCTCTTTTGGGCTACCTCTGCTGGGTCCAAAAGCCTCCAAATAGGCTTTTCCCTCTTTCATTAATGCTCAAAATAGATATTACACTGTGAAGAAAGCCTCAAAAGGCTAAATTAGCTGCAAATTCAGAAACAGAGGACTGAAAACAGTAAAAATCGACTATTCATTCACCTCAAATGGATGAGTATAGTCCAATACAACTAATCTTTCATCAAGCCCTGGTGGCTCTACAAGAAAATTCGCCGATAAAATCGCTGATAGATTGCCCTGATGGCTCTGAAACCTGTCCCAACAGCTCCATAATTCTTCAATACCCCAAAATAAAAATAAAAAATCTCTTCAATTGGACTTTCCTAGCCAAATTTATGACTAACTGAAGTTTTGTCCAGTTAAGGCTAGAAAAGCTCCACCAAATGCGGTGGAACTCCAGTTAAGCCCTCCAAAATAGGGCGGCCACCAAAATAGGCAGAGTCCGTCGTTTCCACCGCCAGTTCGTTGAGGGCTATGAGGATAAGGCCATGTGACCGGCCTGTCGGAGATATAGTTATACAACTTGGAGTTTAATGCGGATTTAATTAATGTTACAACCATATCTTTTAATCCCCTGGCCGAAATGCACGTGACCTAACCATTTCACATTGCGCGCCGACGATTAGTACTTGGTTCTCTGTGGTTTGATTTTATGCAGAGGGGGCTAGCCCCCTTTCGGGCCCCGCCCATATCAAATGGAAACTTTAAATAAAAGCTCCCAGCTATGATCAATAAGAACCACACCGTGGCCCGTTGGTTGGGCCGTTCCGTTGTGTCTGCCTCGACCCGGGGTCGAACCCTGCCGCGCCATACAAAATTTTTAAAACACAATTTCATTCGAACTTGGGGCCACGTGGCACCCTGTGATTGGCCACCTGTGGAATATTCCGCAGAATATTTTATGGAATATTCCACAAAATATTCCCAGAATATTCTGTGGAATATTCTTTTTTTAATAAAAAAAATTTTATAAAGTCAAATTTTGGCCATTGTTTAACTGAAATTGAGAAAATTCAAAGTTGAATAACTTTCTCATACGGCGTCGGTTTTTAGTGCCGTTCATGTCTACAGGATCATTTTTCTGAGCTCTTTCCAGTCGTTCTGGTTCAGACCAATTCTGAGCAACTTCATTTTTGAGCATTTTTCTACAAGAGACTTGATATCCTGATCACCAGTGGACAGAATTCTGACATTGTAGCAGCAACTCAAAAGGGTTGACGCAGTTCTCCAGGGAGGGAAAGAGGCATGATATAACAGATGGATCACGAGGTTTTTTTTTTGGCATCCAGACTTGAAGAAGAATTTTCTTGCGTATCGAGCACTGCTTCTTCTGATGTCTTGTACATTGACAATGGAGCTTCTACTCACATGACGGGAGTACGGGAATGTTTTTCCGACTACAGAGAGGAGCAGATGAGTTTTAAAACAACCATGGGTAATAAAGAAAAATGTACCCCTATTGAGAGAGGTACCATAGTATTTCAGATGGAGGCTGGAAATAAGATCTGGGCCACTAACGTACTGCATGTGCTCGGGTTGAGGATGAACTTTCTCTTAATGTCTCAACTTCAAAACCGAGGTTATGACGTTTACTTTATTGGCAACAGGGTATACATCAAACACCCCTGTTTGAAGAAGAAGGCACATATCAGAGTAAGAAGCAATAAAATTTACAAGTTGCAACTTGAATCCCCAATGGCACTAGTTGGAATCACAGATGAAATGGACCTAAATGAGCTATTGCACAGAATAATGGGGCATTAAAATTTCTCAAGAAGATTGTCATAGGAGTTCCAGATTTAACCACTAAATGGGACGATGTCTGCAAAGGGTGTGTATTGGGAAAATATGCTAAGGCAGCATATCAGAGAAGCAACAATAGGGCCAAGGGTGTATTGGACTTGATACACTCAGATATCTATGGACCAATGTCCACTAGAGCTCTTATTGCTGCCAAGTACTTCGTCACCTTTATTGATGACCATTCCAAGAAAACCTGGATCTACTTTTTGAAGACCAGGGACGAAGTCTTCAATCAGTTTAAAGACTTTAAAGCTCTGGTAGAAAATATGACAGGAAATCGGATCAAGGTGTTGTGTTCAAAAAATGGTGGTGAATACATAGACAAGGAATTCACTAGGTTCTGCATAAGGGAAGGTATCAGAAGAGAGTGGACTGCTCCATACAATCCGGAACAGAATGGTGTGGAAAAAAGGAAAATCATGACTATTTTCTAAGTGACAAGGACGATGTTGTATGATAAATACATGCCCAAATTTAAATGGGTTGAATGTTGTAATACAATTGTCTATGTTCAAAATAGGACTCCTCACGCTACATTGGAAAAGATCACGCCGGAAAGTGTCTTCACTGGCAGCAAGCCTGAAGTGAGTCACTTTAGGATCTTCGGCAGTACAGCTTACTGCCATGTGCCCAGTGAGAAGAGGAAGAAGTTGGAAATGACTGTGGAAAAGGGGTTTCTGGTAGGATATAGTGAGAATGAAAAGGCTTATCGCATATACATTCCTACGATCAGGAAAGTCGTAGTGCAGAGGGATGTGAAATTCGTGGAGGAGAAGGCCTTCAAAAGATCCTGCGAGTTTCCTTCTACTACGCAGTCTGAGGAGGATCCGCTGGTTCAGCCTCAACAACCAAAGGCATGTAATTCAATTTCCTCTCCAAGGCATGGGGATCCAAGGGATGTGTCTCTCGAGGACTTGCAAGAGGGAGAGCCGGTAAATCTTCCCACCACTAGTGGGAGAACGAGCAGGGAGCTACGAAAAATTCTGAAAGATGCATAAGACTTTTTTAGAGTCCCTTGAAATGAGAAGAGACGGCATAAGAAGTCTGAGAGGTATCAAGCCTTGGTTTCTCAAGTCAGAGAACCTTCTAGTTTTTGGGAAGCAACTCACCACCAAGTGTGGGTAGATGCAATAGTGGAAGAGTACAGTTCCATCATGACGAATAATGTCTCGAAATTGGTCCCCAGACCTCAGGAGAGATCAGTTGTGGGATCAAGGTGGATCTACAAGGCCAAGTATGTTGCAGATGGAAGCATCGAGAAATTTAAAGCCAGGTTTGTGGCTAAGGGGTATGCTCAGAAGGAAGGGATAGACAATGAAGAAACTTTTGCCCCAGTAGCTAGATACACCTCTATATATATAACAACCAGAAGGCTTCAATATGCATGATCAGAATATGCATGTGTGCAGGCTAAATAAATCCTTGTATGGACTAAAGCAAGCTCCTAGAGCCTGGTATGGTTCAATTGAGAGCTACTTGCAGAAAATGGGATTCGTCAAGAGTGACGCATATCTCAATCTCTATTATCTGAGGGTAGAGAGTGAGCCCCTGATACTGATTTTATATGTAAATGATTTATTCTTGACAGTATCATAAAGTCTCATCACAGACTACAAGAATAATTTGGTTGCAGAATTTGACATTAAGGATCTAGGGTTGATGCACTATTTTCTGGGGTTGGTAGTTTGGCAGCAGAAGGGGGAGATATTTCTTGTTCAAGGAAGATATACTATAGATTTTGAAGAGATTTCATATGGAGGATTGTAAACCCATGACGACTCCAATGATCACCACTAGAAGAAAATCAACACATCCTAAGATGATGAGGCTAATCCTACATTGTATAGGCAGATGTTTTACGAAAATCAAACCTACGGATAAGTATTCTTTCCCTATGTGTGGTGGTGCACTTATAACAAAAGAAAGAAATATATTTGACCTTTTCCTTAAAATGAATAGATAAGGGAAGAAAAACTACTTGTAATCTGTTTTCTTTTCCTCGCCTCCCTTCGTCGCTTCCGTCGCTCTCAATCTAACTAAACTCGCTTGATTGATACCTGCAATGGCAAACATAAGATAGAATACAACATAAAGGCATAATGATTTATTCAAGTTAAACAAATTGAATCAATTGCATTTGTAAATACACATATAACAACATTGACACATGCATTAGTAAAGGAAGAAATGTCTTTATTATGAAGTAGACGGAGATGTACAACCAGTTGATCGATTCGATGTCACTCACTCCAGCTTCAGTCCCATCCTCATCACACCTAGCATCATCACTTCGGCAGCATAACATTACATGCATGATACCTCCAACATTTTTGATCTCACCAACATACCTCTACTTAATACAAATTCTTTCTCTCTTGTGCATTATGATCAGTGCTCTATTTATAAGTAGATGAAGGTAGTTTGACATAAATGAAAAATTGAATTTATTTTACAAAAATGGATGAAGAGGTTTCCTTGTTTATGGGAATATGAGGATAAGAGGTTTAATGGCTCCATGGTGTCCATATTCGAAGCTATCAGATGAGGTGAGAGCTGGAACAACTTCTAGAAGCCACTATAGATTGGGAAGATTCCTGGAATCTAATGAACAATTCGCTCCCAGTTGACCAACACATCTCAAGCAGGCCTAGATCCTCTACAATGCAGCATTGCATGGGATTATATTCTCTTAAAAGCAGTTACTACAGTCTAGGGGTGTGTTGATGGCTCAATGGGGCACTTCAGTTGGCATCTAAGCAGTGAAACTTTCATGAAGGAAAAACGTCAATGGGATGAATTTTTTAGGGCATGTAGCAACTAATTTAGAGTATGATAGACCATAATGGATATTGATATATGTTTTGGGATGATGCCCAAAATCACCTGTAACAGCTACCCCCTAAAGCATGAAGTCAAAAATGATAATGTTGATTGATTTTCTTTATGATGTGATGAGTAGGATATGAAGCGGACGGTGACTTGCATCAATTACAATATATTACATCATGATATATTTTCATCTTGGACATGAATTTCTGAGGGAGGCATACCCATACTCATCACATAAACTATCATAACATCAGAAATCCATCTACAGATATCGACCCATCATAGGATGACCATATTTTTAATTACCATCGTATGGATGATTTGGTACTACTCCTAAAGTCGCAGCCCGGATGGATGAAACTTGATCTAGGGTCTTCTATCTCGTTCACTCGATCACCTAAAGTATGATTCTAACTATGCGGATATGTGATCTGAATTCCAACATGGGAAGACATCATATGATTACCATCCATTGGTGCAAGTCATTAACAAACTCGAGAGAAGCCATTGTTGATGATAATGGCTCTCAAGGAACTACAGTACATTCTGCATGGTGTGAATAGATGATTTGAGGTCAAACACCATAAAAATTCTTTCGGTCAAAGGCCTGTGATATCAACTTGTTGTCGAAAGCGAGAAACATGTCGTTGATGTAAGCAAGCTCCAAGGTATTGAAAGGTTGTTTCTAAGTCAACTTCCTGGATGATGAGCTGATGTTGACAGGAAGCGACTCATCGCAAGAGGGCCTTGATGTTTCCCCAATGAACAACACAAAATAGGAGTAATGATTTTAGAGACAAAATGTAACTAATGAAGCAATGTTAGGGATGGTAGTCATGATATGAAGGTTTATGAGTATTGAAAAGGATGAGGAATAACTGAGTGACTTCTCTTGAAAATATCGGCGACATTGAATCAATTGGGAGCATTGACCCAAAACTGAAGTGATGGATGGTGTGATATACCATAGGTATGATAGACCATCAAGCAGATTACCCAACCCAAAAGTCACGGAGATGAATTGAATGAGTCTCATGTTCAAGAGTTATTTTCTACCATAAAGTGTTTTATCCCTTTCCAATTTTCCCCAGTCATTGTTGATCAGTACCTCTATATTTTTTAACAAGCTTGAGGAGAATAACATATGCTTGATGTATAATTCCACCCTTCGGGTGAATCCATTGCTATGTGATGATTTAATGAGTCTAGAGAAGGTGAAACTCGACTTTTCCATCATGGACAAGCCTGTCACTATTTGACGTTTTAACGAGTCTAACGACAGTGAAAACTCAGTCATTTTTCATGTTTAGAGAGTTTGAAAAAGGGACTAAAAGGAAACTCCACAAGTTATTTTTCATATAATAATCCCTCGTATCCAAAAAAGCATAAAATAATACATGAGAGAACCTCCTAGCCATATTCGACTAGGGTTTTCCTTTTTCGTAAACAATAATTGAGTAGATGTCGTTTCAATTCCTTTTACGATCTCGAAAGGACAAGTGCTCGACAATATTTTTATGTTTTGGGAGTTTGAAAAGAGTTGAAAGAGAACTCCAGAGGGGTTCATTTTTCATGTTTAACATAGCATGAAAAAGAGATAAAAGTGTGATTTGTGGTCGATGTTGAGATTCAACAATAAATTTTTGGCACCCATGATCCTAGTGAAAATTAAGCACCTACACTAGGGTGGGGACCATAGGATATTTTTAGGTGCATGTATATTTTTGTTATCCCTTAATTTAGATGGGCATTAAACTATAATCTATTCTCAATGTGGAATTGAAAATAGTTAACTAAATTGGCGAATCAGTTAGCTAAGTGAATTTCGCGTTAGAGGTTGGTTGGTGGGACATGTAGAGTAATTCTAGTTGTAACCAAGTAATTCTAGTTGTAACAAAGTTAAAAGTGCAGTGGTCCATGAGTTTGTGCAAGTTGTAAATAGTTTAACTCAGTTAAGTGATTTAAAATCAGTTGTGCTAGTTGTAGCTGAAGATAAACTAGTGAGAGATCAAGTGAATTAATATTAATTAATTCACAATCAGTGATCTCACATGCAACTAAGGATTTACTAATATTAGTTGCATGCATTTGAGATCTAGTGGAGACCCAGTTGAGTTCTAGGTGAAAGGGAATTTGACTATCAGTTGTGACATTATCCACTTGCACACATGAAAGTAAACACACATTGGATGTGCCCATGATACTTGCGTAGTCAAGGAAGGCAGGATTGCATTAATTCAGGGATTGCATTCAACATGGATTGCGCAATGAAGGCATGTTGTCTACAGGCAGTAAATTGGCTAAGGGATTTGCCAATTTTTGTATGAGAGCGTGAGACAATTAGCTGATGTACTGAGGGCTCTTGTGAGAAGATTTTTTTATGTAATTTTTTCATGATCTATGATATAATATATAATAGAAGATAGTGGGGTTTTTAGCTTTAAGATTTCCCCAGGAAATTATCCATGTTGTATGTGATTGATCTTTCTTCATTTTCATGTGATTGGCGATTGTGTTTTTAATTCTGCAAATATTTGTAGAAGCGATTCAGTATTTAACTTTAGAAAATTGTTAGATCAATTGAATCCAAGATATACATGCATATTGCATAATTTCTACATGGTATCAGAGCACATGAAATTGTAGAAGTGAAGCAGGAGTTGATTTTATGACTGTATAGAATTCAAATTTTCAGAAATACTTTCTTGGTGCTACAGCTGATTCAATATCGAAATGGATTTCAATGGCTTGAGGTTAGAGTATGCACTCAAGGTAAGCTCAAACTACATTTCTTGGAAGGGCATGATGGAGGCAGTACTCGAAGACAATGGCTTGAAGGAATTCATTGAAAAAGATGTTCCTAAGCCAGATGTTGCAAATGCTGCCAATATTAATGCATGGCAAAATAAAGTGGCAAAGATGAGGAGGATCTTGTTGGAGGGAGTACGAGACCACATTTTCTCAAGCCTCCATGGAAAAGCCACACCATATGCTATGTGGAAGGCTTTGATGAATCTATTCCAAAGAAACAGCGACCATAGGAAATTGGCACTTAAAGATAATCTCAAGAAGATCAAGATGGAAAAGGGCGACACAATTCCAAAGTATTTCACAAAGTTTGTCCAATGTCAGGATGAACTGGGGAGTGTGGGAATAATAGTTGTTGATGATGATATGGTGAGTTGGGATCCCTTGGGACTTCCTAAGATTTGGCACACTTTTGAAGATTGTCAACAAACAGGAAAAATTGTTGGATTGGGAACGACCTTGGTTGGATCTAGTGCAAGAGGAGTTAAGGCAGAACACCAGAGATGGATCTTCATCAAAGCATGATGATGAAGAGGATTTTGCTTTGGCTGCCAAGGAGAATAAGGGGAAGGGGAATTAATTCCATTCTAAATCCGAGTTTATAGTCAATAAGTTGGACATGTCCAAGGTGAAGTGTTTTCACTGTCATGAACATGGGCATTTTTCTACTAAGTGTCCACAAAAGAAGAATAACAAGAAGGTTATTAGAGTTGCTGCTGGTGAGGCCCTTGCCTCACAATTTGAGCTTGAATTCTCCTTGATTTCATGCATGGTGTCAAGTGCATTGGGATCAGTGTGGTATTTGGATAGTGGCACTTCCTTTCACATGATGGGAGATAAGGAACTTTTCAGTGACTTGGAGGAGAAAGATCTCTAGATGCATATTGAGATGGGCGACGATGGATGGTACATTTCCACCAGGATTGGTACCATTACCTTTCAGAGGGAGTCAGGTAAACCATTTCAATTAAAATATGTAATGCATGTACCAGGTCTGAAGAAAAATTTGGTCTCAGTCGCAATGTTGGAGGACAGAGGCTATGACATTGTTTTTAGTGATGGAAAAGATTCCTACAACATAAAACAATGGGTCAGGCCAAGAGGATATGGATTCGAGTTAAGAATTTCTACAAGGTGGAGGTAGATGGTTGCGTTTCCATGGTGGGAAAGGCAAAGAAACTAGTGAGCCAGGATGAGGGCGAATTATGGCATAGGTGATTGGGCCATCTTCATCATGGAGCTTTGAAATTTATGTAGAAAATATCTACTGGAATTCCAATGGGAACACTTGCTTAGTTAGATCAGTGCAAGGGTTGCACCATAGGGAAGTATGTAAATTCCACCTTTCATGAGAAGGAGAACCATGCTTTGGGGATCCTTGAGAGAGTTCACATAGATGTGTGTGGGCCATTTTCGGTTGCTTCAATAGCAAAACATAAGTACTATGTAATCTTTGTTGATGACTTTTCTTGTAAATGTTGGATCTTCTTCATACAGAAGAAAGATCAAACATTATCTAATTTATGTGAGTTTAAGGCATTGGTGGAGAAAGAGTCGGGGAAGCAAGTGAAGGCTCTTAGGAGCGATAATGGTGGAGAATACATCTCTAATGAATTCAAGAAATTCTGCAGCAAAGATTGAATTCGAAGAGAACTCATAGCGCCTCATAACCCCCAACAAAATGGGGTCACAGAGAGGAATAATAGAACGATCGTGGGTGCAACATGAGCGATGTTACATGATCAAGGCCTATGAATTCATTTATGGGCAGAAGCATACAACACTGTGGTTTATGTGAAAAACAGTTTTCCTTATAGAGTACTTGGCATGAGTACACCTAAAGAAGCTTTCAATGGTAAGAAACCGAATGTTTCACACTTTAATATTTTTGGCTCATTTATTTATGTGCATGTGACCAAGGACGCCAGGAAGAAGCTGGAATCGACTGCTAAATTTGGGATTTTTGTGGGGTACACAGAAACACCCCATAATTATCGCATGTATTTTCCAAACAACAGAATGCTTTTTGTGCGACGGGACATAAAATTTGATGAGGGGAAAGCCATGTGGTTGTCCCTTGGGAGGGAGCTGGACTTACATGCGGAGGAGGAATTGCTGGTTCCCAAATATGAGTCTCAAGATGTGGATCAGCCACATGAGGAGGTTCATGGAGTGGAGCAAATCACTCATGTAGATCCATCCATCATAAATGGAAGAAAGCACACGACAGAAGTATATAGGTTGAGACTTGATGCTGCAGAGAATGTAGGATCCCCTACTTCACCTCGTAGAGAGAAACAGTCTCTTGACCGATTTACTGGATACATGGATCTTATGAGAAAATGTATTGTGACTGAACCATATTCCTTTCTAGAAGCAGTGCATTAGCCTACTTGGGTAGATGCAATGGTAGAGGAGTATGACTCCATTGTCAAAAACAGTGCATGGGAAATTGTCCCAAGACCAGTTGACAAATTAGTGGTAGGTTCGAGATGGATCTACAAGGTAAAGAAAGCTGCTAATGGGAGTGTGGAGAAATACAAGGCCAGATTTGTGGCTTGGGGTTTCTCATAGGTTGAGGGGGTATATTATTATGATACTTTTGTGCCTGTGGCAAGGTACTCTTCCATAAGAACCATCCTTGCACTCTCAGCACAGATGGGCTGATGCATTCATTAGATGGATGTGAAAATTATGTTTCTCAATGGGATCATTGAGGGAGAGGTGTACATAGAATAGCCTAAAGGTTTCGAGATCTTCAACAGTGAGTCGCATGTGTGAAGGCTCAAAAGAGTGATGTATGGACTGAAGCAAGCACCTCATGCTTGGTACACTTGGATAGATAGCTATTTCACTGAACTGGGCTTCACCAAAAGTGCAGCAGATGCAAACCTGTACCAGATCGTGGTTGAGGGTAAGCTATTGATCATTTTTCTTTATGTTGATGATTTAATTTTGACTGGTGTTGATCAGTTAATACACTCATGCAGGGAGGATTTGAAAGGGAGTTAGAAATGAAGGATATGGGCCTCCTTCATTATTTACTTGGATTGGAAATATGGCAGCAGGATGGTGAAATTTTTGTGTCTCAAGGAAAGTATGCAAAGGAGATATTGGGTAAGTTTAACATGGAGAGCTGCAAACCCATGGATACTCCTCTTCCAGGAAACTGGAGGAAAGACAATGCTACTTTTGGAGAGGTAGTGGATGTTATTGTCTATCGATAGTTAGTGGGTTCTCTAATGTATCTAGTGAACATGAGACCGGAAATTTTCTATGTGGTTAACTAGATTATTCAAGCTATGGTTAAGACTACCAAGCTCTTTTGGAAAGCAGGGAAGCATGTCCTGAGATACGTAAGGGGAACATTAGAGTATCATCTATGGTACAAAAGAATGGATGGAGTGAATTTGCATGGCTTCATGGATGCAGATTGGCTTGGAAGTCCATCGGAAAGAAAGAGCACATCAGGAGGGATATTTAGTATCGGATCTACAGTTTTTTCTTGGTACAGCAGGAAGCAGAGATTTGTGGCACTCAGTTCAGCAGAATCGAAATACATGTCATCAAGTCAACTTGCATGTGAGGCTATCTGAATGAGAAATATCTTGGTTGGTTTGTTTAGTTCTCAGATGGATCCAACAATGATTCATTGTTATAATCAGAGTTGCATTAAATTCTCGATTAATATTTGGTTCCATGATAGGTCAAAGCATATAGATATCTGGTACCATCATCTCAGAGATTGTGTGCAGAGGAGAATCATGTTGCTTCTGTACATTCCCATGGAAGATCAGGATGAAGATATTCTGACAAAGGCACTCACTAGGAGAAAATTCGAATAACATAGAGACAGGATTGGGGTGAAGGATAATCCCTTTCTTATTGAGAGGGAGTGTTCATATTCAAAAAGAAATTTTTGGCACCCATGATCCTAGTGAAAATTAAGCACCTACATTAGGGTGGGGCCCACAGGCTATTTTTAGGTGCATGTCTATTTTTATTATCCCTTAATTTAGATGGAAATTAAACTATAATATATTCCCAATGTGGACTTGAAAATAGTTAACTAAAGTGGAAAATCAGTTAGCTAAGTGAATTTCAAGTTATAGGTTGGTTGGTGGGACATGCAGAGTAATTCTAGTTGTAACTGAGTGATTCTAGTTGTAACAAAGTTGGAAGTGTAGTGGTGCATGAGTTTGTGCAAGTTGTAAATAGTTTAACTCAGTTAAGTGAGTTAAAATTAGTTGTGCTAGTTGTAATTGAAGATATACTAGTGAGATATCAAGTGAATTAGATATTAATTAATTCACAATCAGTGATCTCGCATGCAACTGAGGATTTACTAATATTAGATGCATGGATGACAGATCTAGTGGAGACCCAGTTCAGTTCTAGGTGAAAGGGAAGCTGACTATTAGATGTGACATTATCTTCTTGCACACTTTGAACTAAACACACATTGGATGTGCCCATGATACTTGCGCAATCAAGGTAGGCAGGATTGCATCAATTTAGGGATTGCATTCAGTAGGGAATGCGCAGTGAAGGTAGGTTATCTGGAGGTAGTAAATTGGCTAAGGGATTTTCCAATTTTTGTATGACAGTGTGAGACAATTAGTTGATGTACTAAGGGCTCTTGTGAGAAGAGTTTCAGATGTAATTGTTTCATGATCCATGATATAATATACAATAGAAGATAGTGGGGTTTTTAGATGTAAGCTTTCCCCGGGAAATTATTTGTGTTGTATGTGATTGACCTTTCTTCATGTTCATGTGATTGGAAATTGTGTTTTTAATTCCACAAATATTTGTAGAATGGATTCAGTATTTAACTTTAGAAAATTGTTAGATCAAGTGAATCCAAGATATACATGCATAATGTATAATTTCTATAGTCGACTTTCAATTTAATTTATGAGTAGGAAAAGACGGAAAGAACCCGACATTTTCATGTGTTTTATGAGCATGAAAGATAACAAAACAATCTTGGGATTTTCATGAGTTTAACAAGTCTTGAAAATAATAACCCAAATGGACTTGAGATAGGTTTCATTTTTATACAAGCTTGAAACATAGGAAAAATTGTGCTTGAGAGTAGTTTCATTTTTACACAAGCTTGAAACAGAGAAAATTTTGCTTGAAAGTAGTTTCAATTTTACACAAGCTTGAAATAGAGAAAATTGTGCTTGAAATAGATTTGTTTCATTTTTACAAAATCTTGAAACAAAGGAAAAATCATGCTTGTGGAACCTTGTTCATTTTTTAACGAGCTTGACACAAGAAAAGGAACTATTCTCATGACCTGATTCATTTTTTAACAAGGTTGACACGGTAAAAGAACTATCCTTAAGACGTGATTCATTTTTTTAACGAGGTTGACACAGTCAAAGAACTATCCTCAAGACCTTATTCATTTTTTAACGAGGTTTACACAGTAAAAGAACTATCCTCATTGTTTCACCCAGCCTATCTATCTTGGAATAATTGGGAATCTTCCTTAAGTCAGACGAAATGGAAGATATCATATTGCAGGTCTCTACTTTTGTGATTTACAACGATGTCGCAGGTGATGGTAACGAAAAGGTGCCCATTAGGGAAGAATCCTTAAAGAGTCCTACACCAATGTTCTAAACAGATGGCGAGGATCTGTGAACAAACAGAATGCTTCTAGTTTCCTTGGAACCAGAGGCAAAGAAGGAGATTTGATCAACTACTATGATGCTTCCCTTATGGGGGAATATGATCATACAAAATTAATTAGATACTACCACAGCCGTAGCGTAAACCCACGGTCTTCCAACTAATATATTGTGGTCAAGGGATCCGTCAACGACCTCAACTTCAATATTAATTATTTTTCCCCCTAGTTCAACTTGCAGGTTACTAAAAATTCCACAAGGATTAAAAGTACATCCGTCAAAATCTTTCAACATCGTAGGTGATTGTGACAAAATCAGCGAGCCAAGTGACTTCTAGAAACTCATAGACATGATACAAGTAGATGCACCCTCGTCAATGATAGTCCGATGAATGAGGTGATTCAGGACATGTACTTGAATCAAGAATGCTAATTCTGTTGGTAATTGTGTTGGTAATTGTGGAATATAGCCCACATGATTAAAGACTACAATATTTGAATCTGTCGGATCGATTCCACCAATCGCGGACAAAAAATCCTTATTTTGGGAGGGAAAATTCTGAAGAACCTCAAGTGTTGACATAGAAGAAGGTGATTGAGCCATATCTTATACTACATTATAATTTTGAGTTGCACGAGCTTGAGGGTTGAAAGTCAATTTATGAACTACTCCCTTCGGTAGCTTTATTGTTAACTCTGGAATGATAGGTGGTAGATCCGAGTTATATGAAGTTGAAGTCTAAGTGGTAGGTTGATCTGTAACCTGACCGTTTGATGATGACAATAGATTACTGTAATATTTACTTTGAATAGACACCAAAACTTCAGTTTTAGGCTTAGTGGCGGATAGCATAAGCACTTGCGAACTAGAAGCAAGATCTGTAGCAACCATATGTGTTTCTAGGTTTGGAAAAGGATTTTTAAACACTGTATATGCGGCAGAAGTCTTAAGAATCTTTGAGACTTTTGAGTGGTGAGGAAAATCTCGCATAAAATACTCCTCATTACATATTAAGCAAGGGTAATGAGGTTTTCGAAAAGAACCAGATGAATCAGACAATTTTTCCTGCGAGGGTGAATTTTATTTCTTCTTATATTTCCCCTTCTTATTTCTAGGTTGCTTGTCACTTTTTCCTTTTTCAGATGACACGGCATGGATTTCAGAAGAAGACTAAGGATCAGATGCAATAGGGTTTTGATTTGAAACAGCAAGTGTATAACCAAATGGTTTAATTTCTCCTAGAGTGCTAGCAGAACCAATCACACCATCGTCGGCATGAATGTCCTTACCAGATGGAGGAGGAACAATAAAATTTGATCGCGGCGCATTTGGAATATTTTCATAGAGAATTCTAGACTGAGTGTAAATCAAATCCAGATACTAGGCATGAGAAATTACTTGCTCTTCAGTGACAACACTGCCTTTGGTGATCTGAAATGACTGTATTATTTTTGTTGTGCTAAGTGTCTTTTCAGTTTAAAAACATGTGCATAATCAGTTCATTAGTTTGCATGAGGTTTAAGGTGTTTGTCCATGAATTGTAGATTATTTTTAGTGAATTAGAAGCATAAAAAAATCTTAAATAACACTGAACATCAGTGTAAAACAGAGAAATAAGTCACCACATGAAATTTACACTACATGCATGATGAAGCAGTTCACCTCTCCTAGGCTACATCTGTTGGTCCAGCTCTCAATAGCATTTCCATCTTTTATTATGCTCAAAATTTTTCTATTACATGTAGTTTCAGTGCTATAATGGTTGTTTTCTCTGCACCAATGGCTCCAGAATTCTCCAATTAGTCAAAAATGAATCTTCATTCACTCAGCATGGTCTAAAATTGGGCCTCCTACACTTTTGCCTAGTTTCACCTAGGAAAGCTCCACTAAAAATGGAGAACTCCACTTAACTAGAGATAAAATAGGCATAGGCCGCCAATTATGGCGCACTTGATAATTGTCCACTGAAATGACCATTTGCATTAAAGGTTTGTGAGTGGGCACATGCAACCCCAAAACCCGCGGTCATGTTTGGTGGTTAGCGGAACCGTTGGGTGGAACTCGCTTTTAAACCTGCACTTGAAGAGGTCAGAACTCCGGTTGCTGGTGGGTTAGGTTTATCTGCGTGGAGTTTTCTTTGGAGTTAAATGCTTCCATGTGAACACATGTTGTGGGGACCACTGGCAGGTTGGGACCGTCAACGGTTCCCAACCCCCAACCCTTATTGCAATGAAACATAAATGTAACTCGCAACCTATGATTTTTAAGTAACTCTTGTAGCACGGACGATAGAGCTTGTGCATGCCCGGCGGGAGATCTCGGGGTCGAGCCCTGCAGACCCTCACCAAAATTGTACACTGCCATTTCAGGGCCATGTGAAAGCTTATGATTGGCCCTCCAAACTCATACAACCAATATAATCCTAGCACTTGTCAAACCCCGATTGGTTCCGAGGAATGAATATTCCATTTTTGTTGACTGTGCATCCCTTTTTGCTGACTGTGCATCCCAGTCAAACTTGGTCAAACTGTCGCAATTTTACCTATTTAGCATTTCAATCAGAACGTGATATCTTCCTCATATGACATTGGTTTTTCGAACCATTTGCGGCGTCGGAATCAAGAAGACAAGATCTACACAACCATCCTAGTTTCAACCCAATCTTGTAACTTTGAATTTTGAGAAAAAATTATGAACTCCTAAACATTCCTCCCCATTGGGAAGATTTTGGACACCAAAAGACTTGATTACCTATTCAGTAGATGAGGGTACAACTCCCTCACGTTTCCAACCTCCATCCATTTTTCCTTGCTTGGTTTAGTGCGTTTGAGCCCAAATCGAAGGTATTCAACACTTCCCCTCTTTGATGCTCGTGTCCTCCTATCAAGAATTGTATATTCTTTGAGTTCATCCAGAAATTTTGGCAAGAAATCTTCAATAAAAGGTATTTTAACATCACTTCCTTGATCATCGATCAAAGGTGTCTCATACAAGCGTAATTTTTCAACATTAACAACTGAATACATTTTCATATAAGAAGGCAAGTCAAGTTGAAATGCATCCTTTCTTTGCTAATGTGCAACCATACCTCATCTTACTCTTGAAACTCATGATCAACCCGGTGTTTTTCATGCCTCTCTTTGTATTTTCTTTGACTTTTCTAAAGCTGTTCTTGAACTTGTTGATGTATAATCTGAATTTTCTCAATAAACTTTCGAGCCTTATCAATGTCATTATGGCCATCAATTGCAACATACTTCCCAAAGATGATGTCTAATGGCGATTTGGAAAATACCCAAATCATACTTCAAAAGGTGAGGTTTGTGTTGAAGAGTGCTTTGCCCAGTTGCAAGCATGTTGAATGTAATGTAGTTTTTCATCCCACAACTTAGGATGTTTGTTGCAATAACCTCTCAATAGATGCACAATTGTTCTGTTCACTGCCTCAGTTTGTCCATCTATTTGTGGATGAAAAGCGGTACTATTTTTCAACTTTGTGTCCATCATTATCCATATATTTGACCAAAAATTCTCAATGAACCTATAATCCCTGTCACTAACAATAGAATTTGGCAATCCAAAATGAACCCAAACATGTTGAAAATAAAGTTCAGCAGTTTGTTCAGCAGTAATGGTTTTCTTACATGGCATAAGTATACACATTTTATTGAATCTATCCACAACTACATAAATATAATCATGTTTATTTCTTGACATAGGTAGACCTCCAAAAAAGTCCATGGAGACACCTCCCATGGCCTTGATGGTACCAGTAGTGGCGTGTACAATCCAAGCTTCCTATTACTAGGCTTACTTGTTTCACATATAGAACAACCTCTTATAAAACATGACACACTATCTATCATTCAAGGCCAATAAAAATACCTCTGTAGATGAGCCACTGTTTTGCTTACCCCAAAGTGTCTAGCAATAAGAGAAGAATGAGCTTCTATAATGACACTTAGCCTCTCTCCTTGTGGAATACATAGCTTTCCCAAATGAAATAGCAAATTGTTATGCACGTGATAATATTTTCTTCAACTTGATTCCCTTCACTCAAACTTGCATACGCATCTTGGAAATCAATGTCATGTTCATATTGTTCTATGTAACTCTCATGTACAACAGAATCATTTTTTATTAAAGTAGATGCACTAATGATTGGTCTTGAAAGCATATCTGAAAAATTATTTAATATACCTTTCTTGTACCTTATAACCAAGTGAAACTGTTGAAGAAATCCCATCCACCTGAAATGTCTTGATTGCTGCAATTTTGTTTGTGACTGCAAGTACTATAATGGTTGGTGATCGGTATGTACAATAGTATCTTTACCGATCAAGTAGTGTTTCCATTTCTTAACACTTCGTACCAATGAATGTAGCTCTTTTTCATATG
Organism: Pinus albicaulis; assembly: GCA_034641835.2. Lineage (NCBI taxonomy): Eukaryota > Viridiplantae > Streptophyta > Pinopsida > Pinales > Pinaceae > Pinus > Pinus albicaulis. The sequence continues at coordinate 557,780,874 of CM076575.1, read as the reverse complement.
TAGGATAATTATTCACAACACCATTAAAATTTTCAGAATGAAATGCGACAGGCTTACCATGTTGCAAAAGTAATGCACCCATGGCATAATCACTAGCATCGATTTGTATCTCAAATGGATATCTCAAATTTGGTAATGAAAGGACTGGAGCTGACTTGATATTGTCTTTTAAAGCTTTGAAAGCTTGTTTTTTTTTTCCTCCTTATTGGAAGCCTTTCTTCACACTTGTCACTGCATGCATAGGAGTTGTGATGGAAGAAAAGTTAGCAATAAACTTTCCCCAATATTGAGCTGCACCTAAGAAACTTCTTACCTTGGTTACTATTTTGGGTGTGGGTCAATTCACAATGGCTTCCACTTTAGAAGGATCAGTCCTCCATTCTCCTCCTCCTACAATATGTCCCAAATAGACCAAAGAAGTCTTTCCAAACTCACACTTTGAGATATTAAGAAACAATTTCTCTTTCTTCAAAATATCAAGCACTCTATTCAGATGCAAGACATGATCTTCTCTTGTTTTTCTTAAAATCAATATGTCATCTAAGTACACAATCACGAAGTCATCAAGGAATGGACACAAAACACTATCCATAACTCGCATGAAAGTTGTCAGTGCATTACACAAGCCAAAAGGCATAACTAGCCACTCAAAGAGTCCTTGTTTGGTTTTGAATGCAGTTTTCCATATATTACTATCTACAATTCTTACTTGATGATATCCACTTTGTAAATATAACTTAGTGAAAAACTTTTCTTCTTTTAGTTGATCAAGAAAATCATCTATTCTTGGGAGTGGGTAACGATTTTTTACCGTAATCTTGTTCAAAGCTCGGAAATCTACACACATGCGCCAAGTCCCATCTTTCTTTGGTATCAAGTCTATGGGTGAACCGCATGGCGAGGTGCTTGGACTTATGATTCCTTTGTCCAGAATATCTTTGATTCGCCTCTTTATTTCAGCATTCTCCGTTATCGACATGCAATACATATCGATGTTTGGAAGAGGGAAATCTTGCTGCAACTGAATCTCATGTTGAATTTCCCTTTTTGGAGGCAATCCTGTTGGCTCCTAAAACATCTCATGATGTCCATAAAACACATTATATAAATCTGATTTCAACTTGTGATCACATCCTTCAAAATATTCATGATTAACATCAGCTTTAAGCTTAATCATAAGAAGAAAAAAATTCCGAATTTACCGGCCTCTTTACCTATCCAGCATTTACCATAGCAATGTTTGTCTTCTTGCGATGTGCTCTAACAATGAATTCATTTCCATCTTTGAATAAATGATACTTGTTCTCATGGCGATGGAAGATCGCTTTCTTGTCATACTAGTAAGGACTCCCTAATACAATAATAGTTATTTCAAGCGGAACCACATCTAATTCAACTGTGTCAAAACATCTTGCAATGATTGCAAACCTCAATATACATTTTTTTGAAACCTGTAGATTTTCATCCTTACAAATCCAACCCAATGGATATGGTTTTTGATGTGGTATGGTCTCAAGGTTAAGTTTCTTGACCAAATATTCAGAGATTAATTTTTCTTGTGACCCACTGTCAAACAATGTGTCAATCTTGGTATGCTTGGATATGACCCTCACATGGAACAGTTATGTTATTTCTTCTTCATTTGGAGTGTTTATGTGACAGTTTGATGTACTTGTTCTAGGTTTAGTTTCAATTTATTTTCCCTTAATGTTCTTCAATCCCATGGCTATGATTTTAGATTCATCACGTGAATCAGATCCTAAATCATTTTGATCTGTAGCAACAGTTTTATGTTTCCCTTTGTTATTGGGTTTCTTTGGCCTCAATTCACGATGTAATTTCTAACAATGAGTTTCATCATGGCCTTATTTTGAACAATGTTTACAAACCACTTTTTCTCCCTATTTATTAACAGATGCATTCTTTTTGTTTTTACCTTTTGAGGTCTTTTCCTTGGCTTTACCCTTAAAAGGTTTCTTTCTACCCTCTTCAGAAATGTTCTTCCCTCTAGCTTTTAGATGTGTGGCCTGAACACAAACTTCATCTAGATTGATGGGGTTAAACATGAGAATAGTATGTTTTAGGTAGCTATGTAAGCCTCCTATGTACTTTATCAAAGTATCTTGGCTTTGCAAATCCACCCCTAATAATAAATCTCTTCTCCTAAATTCTTGGGTGTATTCTTGCACATTTTGTCCCTTTAATTGCCTAAAGTTCTACCAGTTCATGATGGCTTTCTGCATATGATCTAATGGATAAAACTTTTGTTTTATAACAATAATGAAACTTGTCCATGATAGAATAATCTTACCATGTTTCTTGATTTTCTCCTTTGTCTTGGCTTCCCGTCAAACAAGTGTTGCACCTTCCATTCTCGATGAAGCTAATTGAATTTTTTTATCATCATCTTGAAGGTTCTGGATTCTCAAATAGACCTCCAATTGCCTAATCCAATTATCAAGATTTTTTTCATTTACTTCACCATTAAACTTTGGCAATTCAAACTTAACATCAAGTTTTAAAAAAGGACTTTTACCAGTGTTATTTGACTGGTGTGGCTGATGTACTGAAGAAGAAGTAGAAGATGATGATGATGAGGGTGAGGATTGTTGGAACAGGGTCCCCTAAAAGCTGCGATTTTGTATAATTTTTGTATATTTTAGTCTTAATTAGTCTAACGCAGGCGTTTTGGGGTGGGTCAAAGCCCCTAACGCATTGTAATGGGTCAAGGGTACACCAAGAGTCTGCAAACCATGGTTTGCGGGCCATTGGATGCATAGGCTAAATCGGTATAAATAGATGAACCTTTTTTGAGTCATAAGTATGAAAGAATAGAGATTGATGATAGTTTTGAAGTGTTAGATCTGTTTGGTTTTATAGGGTAAGGACTCCTACTGGCTATGTGCGTAGAGATCCTCGGTCCTACTGTGTGCGGACCCTGCTGGCTGTGTGCGCAGGCTGAGTTAGATTATATTGGGTTTTGGATGCTAATATATGTGAATCTGGTTAGAGTATCTCTTCTCTATCTGAGTTTATGTATTACTGTTGATGTGAACTGTTGGATCTATGGTTGACTATTCGTTGTTATAATATGGAGTATTCCTGTGATCTATTTTTTATGTGTTTATGATCTTACTTATTGTTGATGCGAAGGTGCTAATTTAATCTATGACTGATAGTAACTCTGGTAACTGTGGACTACTGAAAAACCTGTGAATAGATCTGTTTTATAGCTATGAGAATATCCTTTGTCCTGAACCTATGATCTGTTGATTATTGTGATTATAGTTTCTGTACTGATATATCAGTGTTGCGCACGTGGATGCAAAGATATTTAGTAGATATGAGCTCTGCGATATAATAATGTAACTAGATCTGAAGTTGTTAAGCTGGGAACACAGCCCTGTTTGACTTACCTGCTCTCTCTCAGGGTGCAAAAACCTAGTTCCAGCACCCTCCCATACTGCTTCGGGTGATACTCATGGAACATTTTAGGGGATAATATCCGCAGGTGGGCTAATTTTCCATGGTTTTTCCAAAAAAAAGATTCGCCAATTTCCATTTTTTTATAAAAATGATTCGCCCAAATTTTACAATATAAAATTATTTTACCTTAAAAATCACCAACATTGTATAAACAATATATATAATATCATTATAAATTTGAATAATTTTACAAATACATCAATAAACATTTTATAGTTTTCAGATTAGGGACTAGTGAGATTCGCCAATTTTTTAAACTTCAAAATAATTTTCCATCCTTAAAATTTTCCCTAATACTTTGTCCTGCGCAAGCAGGTTACTGCCAAAAGGGCCAGTAGTATAGGGGTTTTTCGGCAAACCTTAACCTCCGAACCTGGGTCAGGACCCCTCAAGCCAACAAATGGTTCTGTTGACGAGACCATGAGCATTTTTGAGAGAGATATCGGGTAATACCAAAATAATATTACATGGAAACCTGAGAGGAAAGAGATTAAGGAGGGATGGTGACAGAATTTGCGATTGATTAGTTGTGTACTACTCTAAGAAGGAACAAATATTATTCAAGGGTTTCCGGGGTAAGTTTCTGAAAACTCTACCATTACTGATTAAGATCTTATTGTGCGAAAAGAGTATCCTGTGTAGTCATACAGAGTGAATGAGCTCCAATCAAAGTGCGGGTACAATGCACAGTGGTAAATACTACAGAACCAATCAAGAAGGGAATCGATCTGTCTATAGTCTAGTAAGAAATTCTGCTACGCATGGCTCTCCGTCTATGCCACCATCGAACCCTCATAGGGGTAAGAATTCATCTCCGCCACCACTGGAAGATGATATGGCCTCACATGTGAAGCTACCCACCTTCAAGGGTGCAGGGGATGAAGATATGGATCGGTTCTGGTTCATCGCAGGATTGGTATGGACTGCGCAGAACATAGCCAGCGATGCGGTAAAGAGGGCGCAGCTATCCCTAGCCTTTGAGGGAAGGGCTTTGGACTGGTATATGGGATACATCGACCAGCATGCGAATGCCACCTTCAAGGAGATTAAGAATGCCTTAAAGCAGCAATTCAAGAATCTCAGGTCCTACTTGCAGATAGTGAACGATCTGAAGTATTTCAAGCAAGGACTGCCCAAGTCCATATGGGAGGCCGACCAATGGTTGAAGAAGGTATTAGAGAAGGAGGATTTATGTACGATGACAGACATCACACGGAGTGGTTCATTACTATGCTGCTACCCCACCTGTGTGTACCAATGGGACATCAAGCCATTGAATTGCGAGAAAAGGCCTTGGAAATTGCGATGAAGCTAGAAGCTACGCCAAGAGATGATACCCAATTAGAAGTACAGCAGATACAAGGCCAGCTAGAAGCAATGCATATGGAGATCCAGAATCTGCAAAAGGAGCGAGGAACAGAGGCTAGCCCTGAAATATGGTGCATACGATGCAAGGTGAATGGACACACCAAGGATAGCTATCCTCTTCTAGCAAACTACATACAAGCTGGGGGACCCAGTCCGTTATGACCCAGGCAAGTTGTAGGACCCAATTCGGTGCTTTGGTGCGATGATTGTCATGTTGATGGGCTGCACGATATAAACCACTGCCCCCGCCTTGCTACATATGTCACAGAAATAAAGAAAAATGGTGCAGGTTCTGCAGATCTGTATGCCATGATGATAAAAATTGTCGAACGTACGATCTAATGATAGATCGAGGAAATCTGTCTAGGATACAGGCAGATCCGTCATCACCAAGATCCCCCTCGGGCATAAGTGATTCTCTAGGCAGGGGAGGGGGCCAAGGTGGAAGCGTGGGTAGGGGGATAGGGCAACTGATTTTCTATAACTGTGGAGAAATAGGCCACTTCGCAAGGGATTGCACGAACCCTGCAAGACAATCTTGTAGAAACTGTAGACAGTTTTACCAATTCTGATAGCCAAGATGCAAGAGAGGCAGCAGACACCTACACATAATGTACCAAGGTTCAAAGTGGAACCTCGATATGAAGGACCAAGTGTTAATGTTATAACACACAGCGACATGGCCATCAGACGGGCTGCGAAGAAAGTTGAAGCGGAGCCTCTCATCTATAAAGCGGATGTTAAACTAGAAGGTTTGGACTTACAGAAAGAAAAAAAACTTTTGTCGTAGCTCACAAAGACTTTGCTAAAGTTGAGACACCTACTCATCAAGCCCCTGCAAACCTCAGAGCAGATGATGAGGTCAAACCATTCCTGCAGGAATGTATGAAGATGTTGCGCAACCAAAGGGCCGTAGAAAACCTCCAAGCTTTTATAGATAGTTGCGTAGAAAAGACAACCCCAGCCATGGAAATTAAGGATGTACACAAACTCTATAAGCATAAGAGACGCACTGGTCAGGAGATGCGGTTGACTGCGCAAATCGGTGATTATGAGATGGATTAGGTTATTCTAGACTTTGGATCAGATGCCAACATCCTCCCTAAACAGACTTGGCAGCGAATGGGGGAACTTAAGTTAGAGTGGTCCACTATCCAGCTGTGCATGTCCAACCAGCAAAAGATCATCCTGTTAGGAATACTGTCGAATATCTTGGTAGATATCGCAGGATTTAAGATTCGAGCTGACTTTGAAATCATTCAGATTGTAGAAGATGCGGACCCTTACCCAGCGCTTCTAGGATTGGACTAGGCCATAGATATGGGAAGTATTATCAACTTAAAAAAAGGAGCATTATATTTGAAAGTGAAGGAACATGGGTGATAGTACCACTAGATCTCGTAGAAGGAGAAAGGTATACAGAGCCAGTGCGTGAGGAAGAAGAGGTGGATCACATCTATAAGCTAACTATGAGGGACGAAGACTGGATCAATCCTATGGCTGATGGTATGCTTTTTTGGGAAGGAGATAGCGAGTGCTTCTCCGACTCCAACGAGGAAATGGAAATTTGGCAAAAGCGGCTGCATGATGTCTTTGCATTGTGCTACCTGCGAATAACAAGGGACTTCCATTGCATATCCTCTGAGGTAAGAGAACTACCCTACTTTGATGGGTCTGGAAGTGTAAGAGAATTTTTCTGAACCTTCGAAGCCAAGGTTCCCAGAGAATGAATTTTATGCACCCTTAATCTAGCGATGCGTGCAACACCTACAAGATGGTGGGATACGCATAAGGGGGCATTCCAGGATGGGAGGACTATCGGGACATGATGATCCTGCAATTTGAGCCTCCGACTAAGGCGCGTGTCAAGATGTTCCTTGGCCCAGGGGATCCGCGTGAACACTTGGTTGCCTGGATAGAGAAGTGGGGCAACCGAAATACAGATTAATGGGTTCACTTGTTCATTCATGCGCTAGGTCCAATCCCTACTGCATGGTACCTAGATGCGGAGCTACATCAACGCACCCACCATTGGGGAACTCTGAAGGATGAATTCATAGGAACATTCAAACTGATAGGGGTTCAGAGGTGCTTGACGAAGCTCTGCAAGATATAGATATGTTTGTGTTTGGTGAATCCAGCTCCTCTGCAGTATTTGGGGTGCCAACATGGGAAACGTAGATTCAGGATATTGTCAATTATCGCAATATAACGATAGAAGAATGCGATGAGAATCTGCGCAATATATCTATCCCAGAATTAGAAGGGGAGCACGCAGTTGCGGGACCTCCGTTACAGAATGTGGATGCGATGAAGCATTTGAAACTGTGGGAAATCAACATTAGCACAACAGAGCAGCCTAAGTTGGCTAAAATTGGGGACTACTAGGATGGTGACAGTGTAAGAAAAGTTGTTGAATTGCTCACAGAATATCAAGACTTGTTCCCCACAAATTTTTTGGAGCTCAAAGGGATCACAGGGGACTTAGGGGTAATGCACATCACGTTAAAATTGGATGTGTGCCCTGAAAAGTAGCGGCCCTATCGACTGAACCCTAAGTACAAGCAGAAGGTTAAGGAATAAATCAATAAAATGCTCGCTGCAGGTATTATTGAGCCGTTCTAATAGTCGGATTGGGTAAGTCCAATGGTGGTTCAGGAAAAGAAAACAAAGGGAGAAATATGAATCTTTGTGGACTTACGCAAAATAAATGACGCCTGCGTACATGGCCCCTTTCCGACGCCATTCTCTGATGAGATCTTGGATAATGTAGGAGGCCAGGAAGCATACTCATTCACTGATGGGTTCTCAAGATACCATCAGATCATAATCGCACCAGAAGATCGCAACAAAACTACATTTTCGACTGAAGGGGGATCCTTCCAGTATACAATCATGCAGTTTGGACTCAAGAATGCCCCATGCTATATTCTCGTGGGTCGTTGTCGCAGTGTTCAAGGAATTCATCCACAAATTCCTAGAAGTGTATTTCGATGATTGGATTGTCTTCGACCTGGTAAAGGCACGTGTTTTAAACTTGTGCATGATGCTGGATGCCTGCCGAAAACACCAGATTTCCCTAAATATCAAGAAATGTATCTTCTGCGTACCCTTCGGAATCTTACTCGGACACATAGTTTGCTGACAAGGGTTGATGGTGGACCCTGCGAAAGTAGCAGTTATTATCAATCTGGTGGCACCTACGGCGAAGCAGGTTTTGTTCAATCCTTGAACCACATAAACTTCTGGAAAATTCAGTTAATTCGAGGATGCGCCAGCAGTCACAACACCCCTAGAAAACCTGCTTAAGAAGGATATTTCATTCTTTTGGGATGAAGAGTGCCAGACGAGCTTTGAGCTACTCAAGGAAAAGATGGTCTCTACACCTATTCTTATTTTTCCTGATTGGGTGTGTTGAAACACCTAATCCTACATGGGTAGGTGTGGAATGCGAAAAGTCACAATGGAGTCCAAGTGACCTTGGAATATGAAACCAAGAGTCACACCATTGTACTATAAATGTACATCTTTGTATAATGGAAAATAAGAAAGCCTCACGCTTATCTTTCATTGTGTGTCGAGTCTCTTGTGTGTGTGTGCATTCTTCTCATACACCATGTGTGTGCTTCAACATGGTGTTTAACATGGTATCAAAGCGGGCGATTGCTAGCCCTGCTCCATATTGAGTGAGCCATTTTTGTTTATGGCCTGTGCATATCTGCAAAATTTTGACATTTAGAGAGAGTTTTCAGCCATTAGTCATTTTTTGAAGAGGAAGCGGGGATTCAAAATCGACATTCAGAAATTGCGACATTCGGGGCATTAGCTTTGAAGAAAGAGGCGACCACTTGCTTATCTGAAGGTTTTCATTCTCATTTTTCCTGCAATTTCTATTAATTTCTGCATTGAAGAGTTGATGGAAAACACTGTTTAAGGAGGGTTTCTAAAGTAGAAGTTTCTGCTTTTTATTGCAAAAGAAATCTGAGTTTTTTTCTGCTGGAAAATTCTTCATCTACGTATTCGTCTTGAACTCTTTGAGAAAATTCACACAAAAGTTTCTTTGATGATTTCCTGCATTTATTGAAAATTTTTGAATCTACAAATCTCTGTGAATTCCCTCTACTCTACTCTGCTGTTTTATTAATTTAAAAAATAAAAATAAATAAATAAATAAATAAAAATTTCTGGGCAAACTCTGCCCTCGACCTTCCTCCCTCATGCGCTAGCCTCCGCCCCTGCAAATACTCTACGCCCATCACCTGCTATACTCCACGCTCTCAAAACTTCCCTACGCCCTCTACCACTCTCCCAACGCCCCTTCACAATACACTACACCCCTCTCCATTCCCACGACAGCACCCTCACCTCACGGCTGTCCTCCCTCTCACGCGGTCTCTCCACGCAGCCGGCCCCTTACTACCCTCCCTACACACCCACGCTCAACCTACACAACAGTGCATACCCTCTGTGTCCTCTCCTACAGCTCTGTACACATCAATACGATGTTCCCCTTACACCCTCAATCGCTCATCTCACTGCTACCGTAGCCTACCCTATCCACCTCACAGCGATCCAACACCCTGGTCCTGACATTCTAACCTGGCCTTTCGGCCCTACTATACTTTGTTCCACACGCATAAATCTCTCGCCCGACCCCCCTCGCTCTACAATACTCCCTTCCCTTGCCTACTCCCTTCCCTTCCCTACACTCTCCCTCCGCTACGGTTTCCATACATCCCTTACAGTCGACTCTCCACGGCCTTTCGGCCCCCCAACCCTACACCTCCTTCCACAAACGCTCCAACGCACCCTCCATTCACTCGCTCCCCTCTGCCCACAGCAATACAACACCTTCTTCCACGCGGGCTCCTCCCTCGACTTGCAGCACCCGCCCCCTGACCTCCCTCCCTGTCCATACGCGCCCTCTGCCCATACTTAACCTTTTTACAACCCGCCTCCCATTTTTTTATTAATTACATTATTTTAATATCACCCACACAATCCACCTATATAATACCGCCCTTTTAAAAAATCTCCCCCTCCCAATTAAAATCCCTCCCATTTTTAAATTAAATCCTTTTTAAATTAATTCCCTTCATTTTAATTAAATCTCTTTTTAAAATTAATCCCTTTTCCCCTCCATTTTTTATTATCCCTAATTTTTTTAATTAATTTTTAATTAATTAAAAAAAAACAGCAGAAGAGAGGAGAGGAAAAGAGAAGACAAGAACAACGAAATGAAATGAAGAAAATGACATATGAGCAGATGCATTGAATACATAGAGAAAATTCCTGTTTTCCATTTTACGATTTTTGGCATATATAAGAGGGTGATTTTCTGAAGAAGTGACATTTGAAGACAAGTTTGCCATCATTGCAAAACAACTCTTTGAAGAAAGAATTCAGCTGCCATAAAAAGATTCTCGCACAAGTGTTTTCAGCTACACATTTACAAATATTTTTGCAGAGATATTGACATTGTATTTGCATATTCTTCATAGTTGCAATGAATAAATTTGAGTTGTTTATGTAATTCATTGTTGATTGCCCTCCATCATTTGAGGAGTAGATTTTGTACTTTGAGATTTCCATAGTTGGAAATTCTTTGGAGTCATTTATATTTGTTGTTGAATCACATTGTAAATGGGTTCATTTTTGGTTGTAGCCGACACCCTTTCATTTTTTGAGCCTAAGTTGTTGAAATGGCTAAAATCAATGAGGTATTAGAGTTGTTGAATAACTTCATTCATTCCAATGTTGATGACATGATAAAAATGAGCAAGCATGCTCTTTGTAATATTCAGATTTGTTTACAAGATGCACAAGAAAATATTGAGTTTTTGCAGTTGGAAACTCAGCTTCAGTAAGAAGAACTTCAGCAAAAGAGTCACCCTTCTAAACCTGTTTTTTTTCAGAAGACTGTGAAGGACTCTCATCAAAAGAAAGAAGATAAAGTTCCAGTTGATCCACATTTAGTTCCTTGCACAAGATCAGATGTACATGCAGATGCAGAAGTTCAACCTGCACTTCTCAAGCCCATTATCAGACCTTGGGAAGAGCTTGTCCACAAGCAGCACCGAACTAGTGTTGGATATGACAAGGATGTGTCCTTTCATATTCCAGACTACACAAAGCCCATCATATTTCAGAGTGCCGGATTTTTGTATGACAGTTCACCTGTAGTTGTTCCAGATCCTGTTCCACTTCCACAACAACAGATTGAAAAATGCCAACACTGTGATCAAGTTGGCCATATGAAAGATCACTGTTTTGATCTTCATCCATGCAAGCACTGTGGTCGGCACACTCATTCTTCAGATAGATGCTTCAGACACAAGCCTCCTGCAAGAACAAAGATTCATCTTGGATGGATCGCTTCTTGGCAATGGGCATCAGCAGCCAAGAAGATGTTTACGACACATGTTAGAATTTGTTCATGGATATTGAGCAAAATTGCAGTTGAGTTTTTTCCATCATCTCATCTTGTCCCTGACAGGGGGGAAAATGGTGGTCATGTACAAGCTTCGACGACAGATCAAGCGAGCCTGAGCCAAAATCTCTCATTTCATGTTCAGAGTTGTAGCCAGCAGTTCAAGCGAGCCTGAGCTGTAATTCGCCATTCCAGATTCAGAGATGTAGCCAGAGACATGGATGCCCATGAACATGCCTTCGGTTGGTGGATAACCTTAAACCATCATCTTTGGTTGGTGGACAACCTTAAACCATCATTTTTGGTTGGTGGATAACCTTAAACCATCATTTTTGGTTGGTGGATAACCTAAAACCACCACAGGTAGTAGACCTCCCTTCTTTTAGGTCGAAGGTATCCCTTTCATATGTGAGGAACATTTCCTCTAGCAGAAGCCTTTAGCTTAGTAGCCTTCAGCTTCTTGCCAGCTTTGGTTGAGTTCCAGGAAATGCTTCAAGCATTCCAGAGTTGTTGGTAATCCTAAAACCATCACGGGTAGTAGACCTCCCTTCTTTTAGGTTGAAGGTCTCCCTTTTTTATGAGGAAAATTCCTCTAGCGAGCTTAATATACCATTTGCCGGTTTGGAAGAGTTCAGGCGCAGCAAGTATTGCGTTCCAGTGTTTGGTCATCCTAAAACCACCTCTTTTTTCCAACATTTCAAAGAGTTGATTCAGCCCAAGTGTTGCCATGTATACTTTGCAGATTTGTATTACAACTCTTTTCTTGGACTCACACATATCCCTTCGGATTAAGGGGGGATGTTGGAACACCTAATCCTACATGGTTAGGTGTGGAATGTGAAAAGTCACAATGGAGTCCAAGTGACCTTGGAATATGAAACCAAGAGTCACACCATTGTACTATAAATGTACATCTTTGTATAATGGAAAATAAGAAAGCCTCACGCTTATCCTTCATTGTGTTGAGTCTCTTGTGTGTGTGTGCTCATCTTCCTCATACACCATGTGTGTGGCTTTACATGGTGTTTAACAGGGTGAAGGTATTTCATGTTCATGTTGATGCTTCAGGGATTTCCCTAGGAGCGGTCCTTACATAGCCTGGCACTGGAGACATTGATCACCCAATTTCATTTGCTAGTCGAAAACTCTCGAGTGCAGAGCGCAATTATGCCACCACGGAGAGGGAAGGATTGGACATGGTCTATGCACTACAGAAGTATCGGCACTACCTCTTAGGAGGACACTTTAAAATTTTTACAGATCATTCGGCTTTAAAGTACCTAGTAAAGAAGCCTATGTTGGGGGAGAAAAATCTACAGATGGTTGTTATTGTTTCAGGAATATGATTTTGAAATCATAGTCAAACCAAGGAATTTGAATGTTGGGCTGGATCACTTGTCCAAATTGAGAACTGGCGAGGAACCCACTAACCTAGAGGAAGGATTGCCTGATGCGCAGCTATTTGCCATTAAGTTCGTTGATGCACACTTCGATGATATCATTCAATTCCTGACTACAGGCATGGCACCTGCAGAATACTTGATACAACAAAAGAAGGAATTGGTTACCTGAGTGGCAGATTTTACCATTATTGCAGGTCAATTATATAAACTAGGGGCTAATGAAGTGCTGCGCAAATATGTTTTGGAGCATGAAAGGCATGTTATCTTGGCAGATGCTCACGAAGGCATAGTAAGAGGTCACTATGCAGGTAAGGCAACGGCACAAAAGATCTTGCGAGTTGGGCTATGGTGGCCTACCCTGCATAGTGACTCCCACAACTATTGTAAAGCATGCAATACATGCCAATGGATAGGAAGGCCTTCACGCAGAGATGAAATGCCTCTACAACCACAAATGGCTCTGCAAGCCTTCGAAAAATGGGCCATCAACTTTGTGGGACCGATCAACCCACCAGGGAAGAAGACGGGTGTGCGCTACATAATCACTGCCACTAATTATGTAACCAGGTGGGCCGAAGCGCAAGCGGTGAAGGATTGTACTGCAAATATTGCTGCGCACTTCATCTTTGAGAAGATTTTGACTAGATTTGGATGTCCAAAGATCCTTATGAGCGATAGAGGTATGCACTTTGTTAATGAAACAATACAAGCTCTTACTGAGGAATTCTGGATCCATCATGCGAATATCACCTCGTATCATCCACAGGATAATGGTGCAGACGAGGCTTTTAACAAAATCTTGGAGCAATCACTGACCAAGGTTTTCAATTCCAATTGCAGTGATTCGGACGTGCGCATCCCAATGGTTCTTTTGGCCTACCAGATGACCTGCAAGAAGCTAACAAGGAAAACCCCATTCAGGATGGTCTATGGCAAGGAGGCCATTATGCCGATGGAGTATGTTGCTCCTAGTCTATGTATCATAGCATTTACGAACATGGTAGAACCTGTAGTCATGGAGGAGCATTTAGAACAGCTTATGGCTTTGGAGGAAGATCGGTTTATTGCTAATTTCCACCAGCAGGTCCAGAAGGCCCGCGATAAGGCATGGCATAATCGACATATTCGCAAAAAGACATTTTCCGAGGGAAATTTGGTCCTCTTATATGATAGCCAGTTTGCGAAACACCCAAGGAAAGTCCGACAGCATTGACTGGGTCCCTACACCATTAAGGAACTCACAGATGGTGGAGCTATTAGGCTAGCTACCCTGTGTGGCGATATGCTCCCAGGATATGTCAATGGTATCCGGCCCAAACCGTATCGGATCAAATGACTATATGGCCGAAGTAGTTGTATAGGGCAGGATATGCCCACCCAGGAAGATGAATATGACCAGCATATGCGCAGGTAGCGGCCACAAATTTAGAAGCTTGGAGGGGTGCGTAGGAGGTGCAGGTGTCTATTAAAAATGCAGCAGGTGCGCTGGGAGTGCAAGGGTGCGTTGGGCGCACAAGAGATGCGAAAACTAGCCATTGGAACAGTAAAATCGGGTAAAACTCTAAAGTTACCATTGAAAGAAGTGGGTGGCCGACATTTAATAACGTGATTTCCGGATATATTTTCCCTTTTATCTGAGGGTAAGTATCAATTAAGGTTCACCCGACCATTAGTGGCCCTCTACAGTTATAAAAGGGGAAGGTTAGGTCGGAAGAGGGTTTCGTATCTTTTGACTTGGTTGTGCTCTATGAGTTTATGCCTTAAGATAGTTTGGGCCTACTGTACTCCTTTCATGTCTGCACAGCCCACCCTCTCTAATAGTAGCCACCTAGGGTTGGGATTCATTTTTTTCGCCAGAATGACGGCCACCAACCCCGCTGAGTCCTCTCAGATGATAGCCTCAACAGAGCCAGAAACCGAGGAGGTAGTAGAGGTCGAATCAGAAGCCGAAGCAGTCATCTCCACGCCACCTCCAGCAACGAAGAAAGGAAAAGAGAAAGCGCAAGGGTTAGGAAATCCTGAAAAATGGGCTGGGGTAAAACCTTACACTTCTCCACGCAATGTGAAGTCACCACGAGGGGCGGCCCTGGTTGGCTCCCCTAAACCAGCAGGTCGCCCTTTATCTGGTCAGGAAAAGGCTCAGGTCGCTCAACCAATCAATTGGTTGTCATCATTTGTCCAGCCTCGTAGACCCTCAACCTGCACACTAAAGAACCTCGATGGCCTGATCACCTACCTGCAGATGCCACTGACCCTGGGCAAGGTCCCTGTCATTGGCGATCCCTTTGGCAAGCTTCATGAGGTGAAGTTCGACAATCATGACTTGGCCAACTATGAGGCCTTTCCCCAGCTTGCGCCTGACTTTTACCTAGAATGAATATTGGAAGATGACAGGGTGCAGGTGGTCCTATGCACTGGGTGCGCGGCTTGGCCAGTTTTGGGCTGCTGAACCTGCTAAGGATGCAACATTTTGGCCACTACAATGTTACAAATCGCTTGGTGCGCCAGCTGCTCACCTTAGTCCATGACAGTAGCTTGGGGATCCGGGATCGCATCCCTATCGATGTTGCACTAATTCACCGAATTACTGGCCTCCCCATGGAAGGGCCTAACCCGATGCTGCAGGTGGGT
Organism: Pinus albicaulis; assembly: GCA_034641835.2. Taxonomy (NCBI): domain Eukaryota; kingdom Viridiplantae; phylum Streptophyta; class Pinopsida; order Pinales; family Pinaceae; genus Pinus; species Pinus albicaulis. The sequence goes on along the minus strand of CM076575.1, from coordinate 557,765,556 downwards.
AATAAGTATGAGCAGAAGATCATTGATAGTGTGCGCGAGACTTACCATGTGCTACAGAATACGTGGGGGTTCATGATTAGTACCATCAGTGACTGGGGAACGCAGATGGGTAAATTGTTGCTAGAATTCAAGCTAATGCGCAAGTGCCAAGCTGCCACTGTCCCCGCATATGTCATTCAGTTGGCAGGGTAGTGCGAGAAAGGAATTTGCTTCAATTAGTCCCAACACCTGTGTACCAAATTTTGGGCAAATGTCCGTGAAGCCCAGGAATAGGGCCGCCCATCCTGCTATTCTTGGCTATTCCTGCTCATTGTGTTGGTCGCATGGGAAGCGCTAGAAGAAGCAGTCCTCCCCGAGCTCACTCCTGACATGTGCGAAGGGGCGCACTACGCCAAATTATGGGATTCCAAGGACGCGCAGCGTATCGAGGACAATCAAGTCTTCCGGATACTTTTTCAGAGCAGCTTGGCAGCAGCTATCAACTCTCATCCATGCTTGTCTCCAGCAGTTTATGAAAAGTACAAGACTATCGCAGCATTTCAGATCACCATGCACAACATCCAAATCAGGGCGCGCAAGGATAAAACCTAGGTCTTTCTCCCATATATGGTTACGGATGAGGATATTGATCGCATAGTCGCTACATGGTCTCCGCAATGGAAGATCGAGTTCAAAACCGGTATGTTGGGCACCACAGGGGCAAGTGCTACAAAGGTTACCCCCACTACCATAGCCAAAGGAATTGGCGAATCAATTAAAGGTGCGGGGAAAGAAGGGTCCATAGGATCATAGCGAGATTCGCAGTAGAAAAAGAATGCTGAAAAAGACACCCAAAAGGGTTCACAACCAGATAAAAATACAGTGAAGGGGGCAGAAGTGGCATCACAAGAGGGGTCGCAGCCGAATCTAGGTACAGAGGGCCAGGAGACGAGAGGTACTATCTCCCCTAGAGGAACAAAGCGAACCGGTGAGACCCCTAAAGGGCCATGAAATAAAAAGCGCTCTCAGCTAACAGAATGCGATGAAACAGTTACACTCATAGAAGGCGACCTTGAAAAAATCATAGATGCAGTCACCTTAGCTACAGAAGAAAAATGGCTAGCTCTGGGAGAGCAGCAGAAAGGCGCGGTTGACTCACTTCAGGCCGAGCACCAAGCCTTGTAAATGAAAACGGACGCACTGAAAACCACTTTGGTCCCAGCCCGCTTAGCCTCTATCACTAGCAGCACGGTACTTGTTGTAGTCGAATGCCACCTCTGTCCCGTGCCAGGTGCATCCCTCACAGTAAGTCCACCTGACTTGGGAGTGCAATTCCAGGGCGGTGCAGAGGTCCAGTTGGATCTAGCAAAGTTGCCACATGCTTCATTGTAGGTTCTACATAGCTCTTTCTTTCAATAAATTCAACACTGACCATCAGGCCCATCAGTAGCTCAGCACAGAAGAGAAGATCATTGTAGAACAGACGACTGAGGTAACCAATGTACAGGTTGCATGTGCCCTCGCCCCTGCACAGCAGATGGAGCTGGAGCATTTAATCGGTAGACTTTGCGCAGATGTTACGGATGAAATACCAGCCACAGCTACCCCCCAGGCTAAAATTTAAGGGTTGGTCACGGCCTTAAGAGCTTCACGAGCGGAGATCCAGGTCGTGAAAACTCAAGATGGAACAGAAAATTGTTGACTTACAGGCCAAGCTGTAGCCAGAAACACCTCCGGAAGTCAGGGCCCAGCGTTCTACCCATTCATGATGGATTTCTGCATATGAGCTAATGGATAAAACTTTTGTTTTATAGTAGTAATGAAACTTGACCACGATAGAATAATCTTACCATGTTTCATGATTTCCTCCTTTGTCTTGGCTTCCCACCAAACAAGTGTTGCACCTTCCATTCTCTATGAAGCTAATTGAATTTTGGTATCATCATCTTGAAGGTTCTGGATTCTCAAATAGACCTCCAATTGCCTAATCCAATTATCAAGATTTTATGCATTTACTTCACCATTAAATATTGGCAATTTAAACTTAGCATCAAGTTTTAAAAAAGGAATTTTACCAGTGTTCTTTGACTTGTGTGGCTGATGTACTGAAGAAGAAGTAGAAGATGATGATGATGAGGGTGAGAATTTTTGGAACAGGGTCCCCTAAAAGTTGTGATTTTTTATAAGTTTTGTATATTTTGGTCTTAATTATTCTAACGCAGGGGTTTTGGGCTGGGTCAAAGCCCCTAATGCATTGTAACGGGTCAAGGGTAGACCAATCAACATGCTTACAGTGTTGAACTGCAAAATTTACCAACCCTTCCCACCCTTTCTATCTCACATGCACCATTGGAAAAAACTTATACTGAGATTCAGAATGTTTCAAATCCAAAAATTGTAGAGGTTATGAAAGAAACTGAGGTTTCTTCTAGCCTGCATCAATAAGCCGTTTTAAACACTCAAGAACTTCATGATATGACGGTTATGGGAAATAAAGGGAGTAAGGGATACATTGAAGATTGGTTTCACTCCATTTGTTTGCAGCATCACTCCATGCTTCAACCATTTTTGGCACCATCTTTTCAAGGGAAGTTGGCTTCTCATACCCTAATTTTTAATAACATGCATTTTTCAAATTTGGGTATGTACATACTTAAAACCTTATTTCGAAAATGGTTACACTGGAAATACTCTTATACATAATCATATTCATTTTCCAAATCAGAGTAGGCTAGTGAAAAAATTAAAAAAAATTAAGGAAATAAAATAAACACTTTTTTTTTTTTTTGTAAAAATAGTTGCTTTTGTTGCAACACACTGTGGAAATCAACATCGATGATAAATATTTTAATTTATTTATGTATGTATATGAATTATATTCAAAATAAAAATTCTACAAACACTTATATTCATTTTTATCACCAATATGGAAAATTTTCTTGAATATCATATTTTTTGGCTTGCCAGCTTGATGAAATTTCTGAAAACAGAGTTGGGACAGTCATGTTTTGAGGGACCAAAAGTGAATATTTTTAAAACATATTTCTATCCTAAGTATCCCTTTAAGTCTAATTTCCAACCCAATTTGAATCACTCCATTTTTATTTGAAACGGAAAAGTTAGAACCAAAACATTGACAGGGATTCTAGTAGGCAGCTCAAGAACAGAGTTGGGACAGTCAGTTTTTGGAGGCCTAAATGACTATATTTTTAAAATCTGTTTCTATTGTATATTCCTCTATGAATATAGTTTATAAATAAATTTAAATCACTCGATTTTGATATCGTATGAGGAATTTATGACCAACATACTGACTGCTTATCATAAATCAGCACTCTTGAAACTCGGTTTTCTCGGCTGTTCACTAGCGTATTTGAACCATCAATTCTTCTTGTATTCAAAACCTGCTTCTATTTGAGATAAATAAATGAATCTAATTTAATCTCCCATTTTAATCGGTTCAATCCGTCATCAAATGAAAAATTTATTCTTGAAATATCAACTGTTGGTTTGAGCTGGAAAATCGAAAATGACTCTATTATGCAGGTCATTCTAAGTAAAATTGACATATCATAGCATTGAATTTTTAAAAACTTTATATTTTGAAGATAAACCTTTGAAATATCTCTCATTTGGCTTTGGAATCACTCAAATAAGACGAAAAAAAAAGAAGGTATGATTAAAACACTGTTGGTTAGTATGGTCGACCACTGCTCTCCCGCAGATGACAAATACAATTTGTTTTATTTTTCCATGGATTTGTTCTACAGAGTAACTACTTGTTAGTTTTTTTCATAATTCTTGCATTAGGGGAGCCTGATCACCTCTCTTGCTCCATGATTTAATGTTTTATTGGAGGTAGACACTCGTTTTTTTGCAGGTCTTAGGAGAACAAAGAAGGTCAATTTATGGGCGAGCGATTCTTGAAAGAAATTTGAGTGAAACAAGGGCATTTCATCCAGTTCATTACCTAATGGATTCATAATATAAGAAATGAATAATTGGTTTCCATTTGAATATTCATGTCACTACTGCCAAAACATTTTTCAAAAAGATCATTTTTTTCCTTTAACAGATTGATATTCCCTTAGGAAATAACATTATAGTTGTTGTAACTTAATAAAGTGTTGTTTATTTTCTTATTTATTTTATGTTTTTGTGTTTCAGGTGTTGATCCCTTCAAATTGTATTTTCCATTCCATTAGAAATTGAACAATAAGGACCCCACCATGCAAGTTTCAATTGCAGAAGGCAATTCTTCAACAGCACAAATTCTGTAAAAAATTACTTTTTCTTGAAACCTGTACATAAAATTTCCTTTATAATTGATTAGATTTGCTTGACAATAGATTGTACATTAGTTTTGTTCTTTCCTCTATTTTTTTTTCCTTTGTTGTTTCCTACAGCAATCTTGTGTGCTTATATTTGTTTGTTGTTCCTCTTAAGGAACAGCAGTCGTTCCTCTTAAGAAATAGTGTGTTTGTGTGTTTCTTTTTGCTATTCCTTTCAAAAGGAACAACATTTCTGTTTATTATTATTTCTGTTCCTTTTAGAAGGAACAGCACTTTTTCCACGTGTTTTTTTTGTCCCTTTCCGAAGGAACAACATTTTTTGCTGCTTATTTTTGTTGTTCCTTTTCAAAGGAACAGCAGCTTTTGCCACCTATTTTTGTTGTTCATTTCCAAAGGAACAACATTTTTCCTGATTTTTTTTGTTGTTCCTTTCAAAAGGAACAGCATGTTTTGTTTGCAGACTATTTTTGTTGTCCCTTTTCAAAGGAACATCATTTTCACAGATTTTTTTTGCTATTCCTCATAAAGAACAACAGCTGTTCCATTTTTTTGAGTGCATTTTTCTTGTTTTAGAACAACATTTCGAGGATTTTTGTGAATTCTTCATGACTCTTTTAAAGGAAAACATGTAGAAATTATATAACTTATGTGTTATATATCCAAGATTCTCCCGATCACACACTATTTTAACTTCATGCACAATACAGAATCTATTCCTCCATTAATCATCACATGCGGAAATTAAATCAATTGCAATGCACACATGAAACCATAAAAATTCACACACATTAACAAAGCTATTTAACAGGAAATCCTGAAGATGAAAACCCCAACTATCTGTATATAATATATGTCATAGAGATCATGTAACAATCCTCATACAAAGCTGAACATGTCAAGCTCTCAGTACAATACAATCGCTACACACTAATCAGGCCTAATCTTGCAAATCCATGCACCGATCTCTGCCACCTACTAGCCTGCCTCTATTGTGCAATCCCTGCTGAAGAATGGCTCTGAATGAACTTGAATCCACCTAGCTTGCACTGCGCAATGATCATTGTCATCTCCACTGAGTGTTGGATGCAATCAATGCATCACTATAGTCACAACTGATAGTCATACTTGCTCTTTCACCTACCTCTCCACTGGTCTCCACTAAAACTGCCATGCACTGTAGTTAACTGATGTATTCTTCAGTTGATTAATGAGTTATTAGTTAGTGAATTAATTAACTAATTAATTCACACTACTCTCACTAGTGCATCAATCAGTTAGACTAGATACAACTAGCTCAACTGAGTCTAACTGAGTTAAACTAAATACAACTCCACCAACTACTTCTATAACTCCACCAAACTCTGTCACATGAGTTCTAACCGAAGTCCCCATGCATTAGCTCCAGTAAACCCTCAGGAATAGCGTAATTCCTTCTGTCAGCCGTTGTGCCACATCTGTGCACTCAATCGAAGTGCTCCACATAAAACAAGATAATGTTTTAGAGTCCAAATATTGTTAAGAGCTAACAATATTCGACATATCTATTTTTAGACTGGAAATATAAAAATAGATTCCGTCCAATATGTCTAAAAATATAAGTCCATCTATTTTTCCAACTTGACCAACCATCCACAAATAGCATCCTGCAACTCATAGAATATGATCGACATGTCTAAAAATAGACATAGTCTAAAAATAAACTTTGCGCCAAAAATAGCATGCGGGCCCACTTAGTGAAGGCGACTCTTTTCACTAAGCTCGTCATCTTGTTGAATCTCAACACTCCCTCTCAACAAGATAGGGATTATCTGCCACCCCGATCCTGTCTCTATGGTATTCTAATTTTCTCCACGTGAGCGCCTTCGTCAGAATATCTGCATCCTGATCCTCCGTAGGAATGTAAGATAGTAACATGATATTCTGTTGCACACAATCTCTGATATGATGGTACCGGATGTAAATATGTTTAGATCTATCATGAAATACTGGATTAACCAAGAGTTTAATGCAACTCTGATTATCACAATATATCACAGTAGGATCTAAGTGTGAACCGAACAACCTGACCAAGATCTTCCTCATCCATATAGCCTCGCATGCAACCAAACTTGCTGCCATGTACTCGGCCTCCGCTGAACTGAGTGCCACGGATCTCTGTTTCTTGTTGTACCAATAAACTGCTATAGACCCGATACTGAAAATCCCTCTAGATGTGCTCTTTCTGTCCGTTGGGCTCCCTGGCCAATCTGCATCTATGAAGCCATGCAGCTTCACCTCATCCGACTGTCTGTACCACAGTCCATATCCAGATGTGCCCCTGAGATACCTTGGGACATGCTTGCATGCCTTCCAAAAGAGCTTGGTAGGCTTAACCATAGCTTGTGAAAGCTGGTTAACAGCATAGCATATGTATGGTCGTGTATTGACCAAATACATGAGCGAACCAACCAACTGTCGATAAACAATGGCATCCACTACCTCTGTCGATGTAGCATCCTCTTTCCTCCAACCACCAGGAAGAGGAGTGTCGATAGGCTTGCAGCCTTGCATGTTGAAATTCTCCTGTATCTCCCGGGCATACTTGCCTTGAGACACAAATAGTCCACCCTTTCGCTGCCAAATTTCCAATCCCAGGAAATAATGAAGGAGGCCCAAGTCCTTCATTTCAAACTCCTTTGCAAGATCTGCCTTGCATGAGTGTATCAATAGTTCATCACCCGTTAGTATCAAATCATCTACATAAAGTACAATGATCAGCAACTTACCCTCCACCACAATCTGGTATAGGTTCAGTTCTGCCTCACTCTTGGTGAATCCAAGTCCAGTGAAATAACTGTCTATCTGTGTGTACCGAGCACGAGGTGCTTGTTTCAGCCCATACAGCGCTCTTTTGAGCCTGCACACATGTGACTCATTGCTGAAGATTTCGAATCCTTCAGGCTACTCTATGTACACCTCCTCCTCAATGACTCCATTGAGGAAAGCAGTCTTCACATCCATCTGATGAATGTGCCAACCCATCTGCGCTGAGAGAGCAAGGATGGTCTTTATGGAAGAATACCTTGCGATAGGTGCAAAGGTTTCTTCATAGTCGATCCCCTCAATCTGTGAGAAGCCCCGAGCAAAAAATCTTGCCTTGTACATCTCGACCCTTCCGTCAGCAACTTGCTTCACTTTGTAGATCCATATCGAACCTACCACTGATTTCCCTTCCGGCCTTGGGACAATCTCCCATGCACTGTTTCTGACAATCGAATCATACTCTTCCACCATGGCATCTACCCATGCAGGGTCCTCCACATATTTCTCGAAAGAGGATGGCTCCGTCACGATACACTTGCTCATCAGAGCCATGTATCTAGTAAATCGGTCAGGTGACTGTCTCTGTCTGTGCTATGATGTAGGTGCTCCTACATTCTGTGTTGCATCAAGATTCAGTCGCTCAGCTTCGGTAGTGCGCTTCCACCCTCTTATGTTTGGTGTTGCATGAGTGGTTTCTTCCACTCCATGAACCTCTTCTTGTGGCTGATCCACATCTTGAGGCTCATCTTTAGGAACAAGTAGCTCCTCATCTGCATGCAAGTGTAGCTCCCTCTCAAGCGACAACTTCATGGTTTTCTCATCATGAAATTTGATATCCCATCGCACAACAGTCTTCTGATTGTCTAGAAAATACACATGATAATTGTGGGGTTTTTCTGTGTACCCCACAAATATCCCAACCTCTGCGGTCGGCTCCAGCTTCTTCCTGGCATCCTTCGTCACATGAATGTAAACAGGTGAGCCAAAAATCTTCAAATGAGAAATATCAGGCTTCTTACCATAAAATGCCTCTTCGGGTGTACTCATTCCAAGTACTCTATGAGGACAACGGTTTTTCACATAAACTGCAGTGTTTCATGCCTCAGCCCACAAGTGTATGGGAAGGCCCTGATCCTGCAACATTCCCCATGCAGCACCCACGATCGTTCTTTTCTTTCTCTCTGCGACCCCATTTTTTTGTGGGTTATGAGGTGCTATGAGTTCTCTTCGAATTCCTTATGCGCTGCAAAATTCTTTGAATTCGCCAGAGATGAATTCACCACCATTATCGCTCCTTAGAGCTTTCACTTGCTTCCCTGAATCTTTCTCAACCAGTGCCTTGAACTCACAGAACTTTGATTATGTCTCACTCTTATTCTACGTGAAGAAGATCCAACACTTATGAGAAAAATCATCAAAAAATATAACATAATACCTGTGCTTTGTTGTCGAAGCTACTAAGAAAGGTCCACACACGTCTATGTGAATTCTCTTAAGGATCGTCGTGGCATGACTATCCTTCTCATGAAAAGTGGTCTTCAAAAATTTTCCCAAAGTACATCCCTTGCACTGATCTGACTGCGCAAGTGTACCCTTGGGAAGCCTGGTAGAAATCTACTGCAAATTTTTCAAAGCGCCATGGTGAAGATGGCCCAATCTCCTGTGCCACAATTCGCCCTCATCCCAGCTCACCACTCCTTCTGCTTTTCCTGCCATAGTTGCGTAGCCATCTACCTATAATTGATAAAGGTGCTTAACTTGAACCCCTATCCTTCGGGTTTCACCAGTTTTTTTACTGCGCAGGAAATCCTTTCCCTCGCTTAAAACAACATCTTAGCCCTTGTCTTCCAACATCGCCACAGAGATCAGATTCTTCTTAAATCCTGGAACATGCATGACATCCTTCAATATGAAAGGTTTACCAGACTCCCTCTCAAAGGAAATGGTCCCGATACCAGTCGCACTGTATCTACCATCATCGCCCATCTCGATGTGCACTCCAAGATCCTTCTCATCCAAATCACTGAACAAATCTTTGTTCTGAAATATGGAAAGACGATACTGCCAAGAAATCTGCCAATGGACCAATAGTGGTACGAAAATGTGAAAGTAAGCTATTGATAAAAATGGAAATGGCAATGATTGCATTGGTGAAATTGAACAAAGTATACACAGAGTTTCAGAGGTTTCCCAGGTAGCTGTGTAGCTGTGATCGTAGCTGTGTAGCTGTGTAGATTTCCCAGGACTTCTCATAGGACCTCCCAGGACCTCCCACCTCCTTGAGATTATTTTGATGCC